>JAEQBH010008837.1:0-123861 GCA_016808115.1 Tetrastigma voinierianum | reverse complement strand
CTCTAAACTGTTGAAAGATTTCAAGTAAATAAAATGAATGATTTAGTAAAAATAAATAAAAAAATTTCAATCTTTCAAAATCATCTTATTTAGTTAAAACAATCAATTGTTGAATGCAGTAGTAAACTTGAATTGCAGTTTCATTATTTTTGAGGAATATTAAGTTTATCTTAATTTGTGCCATTATGATGTTTATTCGAAAATTATATAGTTATATTTTATCATAACAAGTTTATACATTCTTAGGTTATATTATTCAACTACATACAGGAGTTTAGTTAGTGTTCAGTTTGAACCCTATAGTTAAGCCTAATAGGGCTTGATGGTAAGTATATTCTAGTTGATTCTAAGAATATCCAATAGATTTGAAATATGTGATCTTTGTCGTATAAATATTATGCATTTTAAACTCAAAGAACTCAAAAAACACATCTGTAAAGGTTAAAGAAGCTTATAGGAACTTTCTCTTTATCAAATGTGAAATGTGCAGAATTTAATAAAGACACAATCTCCTCGTTATGCGATAGAATTTGCCGAGCTGCTGCAGACATCACCCACAAGACTACACAAACTACCATGTCAAATTTGAAGTCAACTTTGATAACATTTTAAACAACTAATTGTATTCAATTGTGTAGATATTCTCTTCTATATGAGCTGAAAAAGAGGCTTCCATAGCTTTAAAATGTGTCCTAAAAGCAGAAGAATCTACACATAAAACAACAAGAACTTCTTCTCATATCCAGTGTAGGAGATATTACTCAATTATGTTTGTCTATGTGATTCTATTTACAAGAAACCTTGTAGAATTTGTTTCCGTGATGCCAAATAACTTCACAACAAGTGGATTCCAACGCTCTCTTACTCACTGAAGCCATGTGTGTCTTTGCTATTACACAAGTGTGTTTCTAGTGCCAAGTAAAGGGGTGCAACATCATCTTAGCTGGTTATGCTAATTTACTTGAACAAGTTATAGGTTGGATTCTTTTTATGTTCTATATTTTCTTTAGAAGCATGTTAAAGATCTGAATTACAATTCCAAAAGGCATAAGCCAATATGAAACCCCACCAAATGTATTATAGAGCCTTATATGTAATCCCACTTTTCCAACTTTAAGCTAGATTTCATTTAAAATTGTTATCATGCAAATGTTTTGACATGGTGATCTCTTGTTAATAGGAATAAAGCATATATGTAACAAGGGGAAAAATATAGAAACTAGAAATTTTTTTATGGGGGGTTAATTACCAAATCATAAAGCCGGAGGATAGTGAGAGCTTTATAACAGGCAATATATCAGTGAAGGCAACGCTGCTAAATCCTCTCCATGTTTCAGGGCACCAACCTCCAAAAACGTAGACAAACTCTCCAATAGCCATAGACCAAGAAGATATGTTCAATGCAGCCATTGCTCCAGGAACCCCTAAGTCTAATTTGATCACAAAAAGCCAGGATAGGAACACATGAAGCACAAAGGAGGAAGCAGATAGCCATGCCACAATCATGTTCTTGAGTTGAGCTTGTAAAAACATTTGGAAGGTCATGCTAAACTCAAGGAAGTAGAGAAAAGGAAGGAACCATAAAGCGAAACTTCCTAGTCGCTATGGCTATCAATAAATCATCCTGGCCGGAGCTCAGTTTGAGTATGGGAGTAGCAAAGATAAAACAAAGGATAATTGTGGCAATGGTAAAGTCTTTAAGCCATGATCTCTGCAGATATATACCCATCATATGATATTGCTTTGCTCAAATGCTTGCCCACAGAAGTTTCTGTTGCACTTGACATGCCCATCTACAAGAAGAGGAGAAAAAAAGAAAATAGTTCTATTGAAATGTGAAATATAAAAAATCTATGTGGTTTCTAGAAAGGTACTGAAGAAAGAAAAAAAATGTTAAGTATTAAATTATTTTCTTATATTTTATTATCTAATAAAAACTCTCAAGGAAAATCAAATACAAATAAATTACTTAGAAAACTTACACACTCTAAAATTATTTATGGCATGTTTGGTTCTTATTTTTGAAAACACACTGAAAACAGCTATTTTGGTGCTTTTTGGCTTGATCTTATTATTTGAATTGGTATTTTACTGTGTTTATCATAGGAAAAAAAAAAGAAAAAAAACAAAATGTAATTTTCTTGTTCTCATATTTGTCTAACAAAAGCAGTGTTCAAAAACTATAAACAAACTTATGCCATTAATATCTGTATTGATGAATTAAAATAAACAAAATGAGTTTGAAGTAGTAAATAATATTAACACGTTGAATCTAACTCTATTTTTAATTCCTTCATTTTTCTCTTTCCTTCTACTTTTTCTCTCTATTTTCTTTTACCATGCATTTTCTCTCAAATATAACGGGAACCAAACATATATAGCCTTAAGGATTGAAGTGCTTCAATCATATTTCAAAACATAAAACTGAATTAAAAATACACAACAAGAAAAAAATTAAATATAAGCAAGAGATTACCAATATCCCGTACTAAAGCGCAAAGTTGTTTGTGTGGAAACATAAAGGCAGAGATCTAGTTGGCTAATATGACCAGCAAATGACTGTGTCACAACCAGCATTCCAAAGGCTGTAACTCTAGAAAGCATAGCAGGAAATGTTATCCTCCATACTGTCTTTGATTCTTCCCATATTCTCCATTTCAAATCAGTTTGATCTTCTGTTTCTGAACTTACAGAAACCTCTCCCTCCCATGTTGTCCTCATGTCATGTCATAATCAAGAACATGAAAAAGAAAATTAGATTCATAGTTTAAACTTTTTATTTAGAAAATTAGCAAGTTCAAGATGTATGTAATTAATAACCCATATATAATCTTAATGTATGTTGTTGTCCATAATCCTGTCATAAGAACATGAAGAAGAAAATTAGATTCATAGTTTAAATTAGATTCATATATAATCTTACTATAGTAGAACCGATATGCAAAAATTGGGTAAGCTTTATAAACTGAAATCACATACAAAATAAAATTCTTAGCAATTTTGTTATTACTGAAGCATGGAAATAGATAAATGAGACCTAAATGCTATATAGCTAGCAGACATGCATTTCCAAATAATCATCTGATGAAACTCTTCTATGAGCACTTCAACTGAGTAATTAAAATAACCTTGTTTGAAGAAAAAAACATATCCCATGTAGGGGTCTTTCTCGTGTTCAGTAGTCAAAATTAACACACCTTTTAGCTTCAACTCATCCTGAAATTATGTGATGCCATAAGCATATGCTTGTCCCTTCTGCTTGGCCTCTGGGTAGTGAAAAGATTTCCAAATGTTGTCATGCTTGTCCCTTCTATTGTACGATACACTTACAATAGAAAGTGGTTGAATCCGGCTTTTAAAGCCTTTATTTCACTATTTTGTATAATAATAATAATAATAAGAAGAGAAGAAGAAGTTAGAGATATTACGTACTTGAATGAATTAAAAATATACATCTACTATTATAAGAAGTAGTAAAATAATAATATTAAATAAATAATAAATTTAGATATTCTATTTAAATAAATTAAACATTTATATTACTTTAATTTTCAATATATTTTAGATTTTAGTATTATATGTTTTTATGTGATAAAATTAAAAACATCCAATATATTTAATGCGAATATTAATTTTAATGATATACATATTTTTAATTTTCAAAATATCGCAAATTTTAATAAATATAAATTATATATTTATAATGTCATCGAGTTCTAACCGTACTTGACTATGGGTTCGATCGTCGGAGGAGTGAATCGGTAGCTTTTTAGATTCGATGATGGGTCTATTTTTAAAACATTAGAAAATATAAAAAAGAAAAGTAAAAGTAAAGAAAAATAAAAGGAAAATAAAAGAATTCAATCAATATTTTATTATTATTTACCACTTCAAAATTATTTTATTTATTTTAATTCCTCAATATAAATATTAAATAATTTTAAAATAATAAATTTTCAAGTAATGTTATTTATGTTTGATTTTTTAAAATAAATGTTTGCGGATCTCGTCCAAGCCTTAACATCTGCCACAAGATATGTCTAGTCATTCTCACCATTCCATGCCATTCTCATCAAGCCAATACATAGATGATTTTCTGGGCCTGGACATAGATTGGGCCTAAAATGCAAATGTAGAAGGCCCAAATAACTTTAAAATACCATATGGGCCACAAAAATGGGTATCCACACAATAACTACATAAGGCCAAATAACTACACAAAAACCATATGAATACAAAAGACAATGGATATGTTTGGATCTTTAGGAAATAATTTTGGTTTTAAATTAAGTATTTTGTTATAACGTAGTAAATTGTTTTTCGTTTGACTTAAAATTAGGAATTCTTTTACTTTCTCAAATGTCTTGTCTTTTAAAATTTGAAACATTAATCAGCTCAACCCTAGGCATATGGACTGGTTATTTAAAAACATGAGAAATAAGAGGTGCTCTCTATTATTTTATTATATTATTTTACATGTCTATATTTTTATAAAAAAAAAAAATATATACAAATAAAAAAACAACCAGAAAATGATACAATCTAATGCTATTTTTTGTTTTGAAAAACAGTCCAAAAAATAAGAGTGTTTTTATAAAAAAAAAAATTGTGTTGTTTTGTTATTTCTAGTTATTTTAATTTTAAAAAATAATGATACAAAATGCTAAACGACTAAAAATAAAATATTAAACTTAATGTTTGTGTTTACAATATATCAAAAATATTAAAAATGGTATTTATTCTACAAAATGTTGTAGAATAATTTTAAAAAATCATTATAAAAAAAAAGTATTTGTTAAATTATTATTATTTTTTAAATATCCAAATAAAACCTATGTTTTTCAATTATTTCTTAAAACACTTGACAAAGACAAACCATGATTCTTAACAGATTTTCTTCACCAATCTAATACTGAAAGCAAGCATGTTGTACTGCCAGTTATGGGAGACAGTCACACAGGAATTAAAACAATATATTAAATATGAGAAAAAAAAAAAAAAAAAAAAAAAACAGATATCGTAATTCAACAAACAGCATCTGTGTCCTCGAAAAGATGAGTTCATATGCATAGATTTAACTTCAAAAAAATGAAGATGAAAAATGAAAATGGCAGTCATGTGACCCTAAAAGTGATACTGACTGAAAGAGATTCTTCAAATTCAAAACATTCCAAAATTTCAGTCTAGAAAATAGAAGTTGTCGTCTTCTCACCTCTTGGATGAAGTCAATCAGTGCTGAAAAGATCTTCAATTCTGTAGAATCTGAAGAGAGACTCATGAGAGAGAGAGAGAGAGAGAGTACCTTTTTTGTCTTATAGATATTTTGATCACATGAGAATGTTTGCTCTATTTTCTATGATTATTAGTTACAGTCGTTGAAAGTTAGGTTTCACCGACACTTCAAAATTTGCTGATTCATACTTTCCGTATTGGCTATAGGGCAATAGTAACAATAAATACATATCTTATAGGCCATCAGGGAGGTGGTTAGAATAGTTTACAACATTATGCTAAAATGTTTACTTATAAAAATTATATATATGCAGTACTCTATAATACTTAAAAGTTTTTATATGTTAAATAAAACTATCACCATGGTTCCCTAAAAGTAATAAGAAAATTTAAAATTGATTTTAATCTGGTATTTGATTATTTTTTGAATTATTTATTTATTTTATCATGAAATAAGTTTGAATTAATAAATAGAAATAATTTTATGATGTTTTAAATAGATACTTCATGTAGATCTGGCCTTTTCATTATTATTGTTAAGCTTTTTTTGGCTTGTTGAGATGACATGTGGAGGAGTAGGTGGCCTTGATGTTAGGGCTTTCTTTTGAAAGAGGATAAAAAATGCAAAGAAAGGATTTCTTGAAAATGGGGTGGGATTATTTTTTTTTATTTTTTTATTTTTATTTTTCGAGGCCACGATGGAAAGAGAGATGCAACTTGTTGGAGAAGAAAAGAAAAAAGAAAAGGGATTGTGATAGGGCCTCAAGTCCAATTCAAAATATCGATTTGATGGATGAAACACTTCTTGGATTTGCATTAATTCATATTTTTGTGGAATTGATATAAGATGGATTAATCAGCGACATTCCCGTCTAGGTGGTACCGTCTTGATTAACGTTCACTTCAAGCTTACCTTTGGGGCGTCGGGTAGCCTGCCACAGGTAACCCGCCGTGCTACGTATCGGTTAATAAGCAGCCGATGATGGTCACCAGCACAATCGGAGAGCCCAAATCTAAAATTGGCACGATTGATGGAAGAGCATAACCAAAACTTGAAATCTTCTTGGCTGACACATATGAAACGATGTGGGATTGTATTATATTGTTGGAAGGGGAAGGAAGGCTCTGAAAGTTGTGGGAAGCTTGGGTTCTTCTTGAGTTAGATTGTTTTTGCTTTCTCTTTGTTTGTTGGTGTTGTACATTTTGTATTTTTATTAAATCGAAACCTTGATTATAAGAGTTTGTTGTGAAAATTGAAATAAATATATTCTTATTAAAAATTTTGTTTTGTAATGACATTTTACATCTATTTTCATATTGAATAAATATCATAAAATTTGTTGTATAATGAATCATATATTATTGGAATGCATCTATTGACTTTTATTTTTTATTATACTAATTTCATATACTTAGTTTCTATTATTTTTATATAATATAATGGATATAAAAATGATACAAATATAAAAATAAAATTGCATTTGAAAATATTATAGAAAGAGTTTACTATGATTATTAAAATGAATAATATATGAATTAGTTTTTGTTTTCAAAGTATTGTTATTTTTAAGCTTGAGATTAATTAATAATATATAAATCAAAATTTGAAATAAGTTGGAGAAATACTTTAAAAGAAAATCAAATTTGAATTATCAGTCTCATAAAGAAATAATAAAGATTTGAAGCAATTTCCACTTAAAATAAACTTAGATGATCCACTTGAAATAAACTTAAATAATCTTTCTGTAAATCTAGGAATCAAAGTTTTAGATAGCTTCCTAAAGTTAACCTAATTGTTTATGTGATGTATTGTTATAATATTAGATTGACTTTATGGTTTTCTTCTGAAATCTGGGTTGAAAAGTTTAAGGTGTTTAAGCTTTAATTTGTTCTCCCTCTGTTTTCTATTTAGATTTTTTTTTTTTTTTACTAATACACGTTGCCCTGAAGGCTGAAGCAAATTTCTGGCTCCTCCAGTGTTTGTTTCCTCTACTTTATTATCCTATTTATGCTTTATGTCCATTTTATTATTTTATTTATTTATTTTAATTATAGTCTTATTGGTCAACCTTCCATTCATTGTGAATCTGCTTTGAGGAGTGTTCTTGGTTTTATTCTCATTTATTTACTTAAATTACTTATTACATTCACGTGTTGCATTTATGGAACTTTATTCAGTCCTCTATTGTATTGCACTTTTAGTTTCTAATTTATTTTAATTATTTCGCTTTATTCTATTTTATTTTTATCCCTATGCTGCAATTTTCTCTCTTCTGTTGCATTTTTGGAATATTTTTGGGCTTTCTCTCTTTTCTACTACATTTTTAAGTAATTTGAGCTTTATGGGACATCTATTCCTTATGAAGAAGTTAGTATTTCAAATATCTCTACGAGCATTTTGAAATTTTGAAAAATGTTCTGCGACATGAAATCTTGGCATGAAGGGTCAGGGTTGATTTTGTGTTTATAAAAAAGATGAACATAAAGAAAGGACGGGCTTTTTAGACATTTAGTGTAAAAAAAAAAAATTCCTCGAATAAGGTTTAGAAATATTCTTAAATCTAATATAGTTTTTGTCATATGGAGTTAAAAGTGTTTCTTGAAGAAACAATTTCTAAAAATGTATCTTGAAGAAACACTTTTTATATTGAGAATACACTTTTTGTAATTTTAAAATTTTAAAATTTAAGCGAAAGTGTCTTTGAAGACACATTTTCATAATTTTGAAAATTTTGAATTTACACTTAAATGTCTTTTAAAGAGACAACTTCATAATTTTAAAATTTTTTAATTTAGACTAAAAGTATATCTTGAGAGATCTTTCAGTGTAAAATGCTATAATGAAAGTGTTTTTGAAGAAAGCAACCGTAATTTTGAAATTTTGAATTTACATTGAAAATATATTTTGAAAAGATATCTTTTAAAAATTTGAAAAACTGAAAGTGTATCTTGAAGTGGAACTTTATAAATTGTTGAAATATTTTATTGAAAGTGATTTTCTCTCAGCTTTTTTGACTATAAAAACTCACTTTTTGAAGCTTTATCTTACATGCCAAGCTTATGTGGAAAAAACTACGTTATACTTAAGATTAGTTTTCAAACCATATTTTTTCAAGATTTTTTATAATTATTTTTGGGAAACATCCAAGAAAGGATATATATATGGTAGGTAAGTTTCATCACTATTTGGACATAGGGCACATTGTTAAATATAAACACTCATTTATTTTATTATTATTATTATTTTTTAAAGCTAATCATTTTTTATTTAATACAATGTAGTATATTTTTCTATTGGGACTCAAACCTCTTCCTTTAGCGTTGACGTCGGAGGCTTCCTTTGAACCAATTGAGATAAACCACAAGGACTATTATTTTATTTCTACAGCAACTATATATATTATTTATTATCATAATCTCTAGATCTCATTCTTTTATTATTTTATTATTGCATACTCATTTTAAAATTGCATTTCTCTCTATCCTCATAAGTTATATTAATACTCTTCGTCTCGCTTGTTGAGTTATTTAGTGAAAAATCTCAAATAAAAATATTTAGAAACTTACATATTCTTAAGAATTATTTAATCTAGATATTGATGAGTTAAAATAAATAAAATGAGTTAAAATGTCAATAAAAATTATAAGTTGAATTTAATTTTCCCTACTTATTTTCTCCTAATTTCTTCTCCTCAAATTTCTAGGAACTAAGCAGCCTTATGCTCCATTTGAAACTTGAAAAGTACAAAGGAAATAAAATGAGGAACTATGGAAAGGAAAAGAAAATTTAAAGAAAAATAAAAAATAAGTTTAAACTTAATAAATTAATGCTATTCATTTATTCAAATCATTTTATTTATTTATCTCTATTATAAAAGGATTAAAAATTTAAAAATATATAATTTTTTGAGAATTTTTGTTTTATATTTTTCATGGTAAATCAAATGTGAAAAAATTATTTTCTTTGTGTTTTTCTTTCCCTGGTTCAAAAGGAGCCTCAAGGTTCAAAATCATGCGAATTTCAAAAGCATGTGCTGAGGTGTGATCTGAAATAAACCATGGATATGCAACTATGCTACAAAAACAAGAAACATGAAATATAAGCAAGAAGTTACCAATAATATCCCATATTCCCATTCCAAATGGCTAATATAGAAGGAAATGTGATCCTCCTTTATGTAGTCTTTGATTCTTCCCAAATTAATTCTTCATTTTAGATGATCAGTTTGATCTTCTGCTTCTGAACTTATCAGAATCCTGCTCTTCTCCACCATTTAATTTGTTCTGATGCAATATAATTAAGAACTTGAAAAAGGGAAGATATGAATTCTTTCTCTTCTGATAGAAAATACAGTGAGGCTAGCTGTTAAATATTTGTGCATCAATTTGCGAATCTGCAACAAATTAAGCATTTGTTTTTCTAGAAAAAGAGAAAGAAAAGGAGATGCATGGGATAAATCTTGGGGATTCTGATAAGAGAGAAACTTACGTGCATCCGTAGGTTTCCACGTGCTGGTGAGAAGGAGCACCATACCATGTAGGTCATGTAGGTCTCTACGTGGAGGTGAGCCAACTCTAATTGCCCTTTAGTAGTACTTGAAAAACTATGAGTCTTTATGTAAACAAGCAAAAAACAATAAGAAAAAGAGGGATAAAGTACATAAAAGGCCTTATGTTTTGTTATATATCGGTGATTAACACTGCTTTTTTGGGATCGATATTCTCATAACGTTTGTTTCATAGAAAATATGCCCCTATCGTTGTGAGTAAGCAAATGGTAAGCGGGCGTCTAACGCTGGCGATGTGTCTGTCAATGGTGTGTGGGTGACATGTAGCGGTGTTAGATCATCCATTGCTCATTGTTCGCCGTTGATAGTAAGATGTGGCTTGGCTAAGTCCGTTGACTACCGATCGACTCGCGGACCACAAGTGGATGTGAGTTTGCTGGCGCCAGCTTGAAAATCGACGAGTCCTGTTTTATGCTGGGGGGCTACTACCGAAATAAACCTTCTGTGAAGCACTTGTCACAACGATCGATATAATCATGATGATACAGTATGGATAAACGACTCTTGGGCCCATACTACAATATCCTTAAAACATACCAACTATATCAAATGGTTCTGAGTTCAAATGTTTTACTCTTATACGACATCTATTAAAATACTCGAATTACAATACATGTAACATCATCAAAGCTGAAACCGCAGCCGACTTTCTTCTAAAGCGCTCTAGGATGGTAGTCTCTCACACGCTCACTGTGCACGTAAAATAGTATCCCTCGACGGGGTGAGCTAATGCTCGGTAATGGAATCGCGCAAGTGGGCTCTTTCTCGTCTGCAGGTGCGGTCTGCGATGTTACGAAATAAGCAATACGTTCGAGCAAATGCATGATCTGCGAATGTCTGCGTAATGACTCAGATCCGGGAGTGCTCACGGACTCTCTCCTCGCCTAAGCCTCGGTAACAAATTATTATTTTGTTTGTTTGTGGAGCCGAAAATACTCGGGTGTGTATATATCAGAATTGGAAGTAGCTCAGAGCGATTGATATATTTTTGTTTAATGTTCACTTTCCAGATAAATGTCGATTGGTATTCAGGCGATTGATATTTTTAATTTAATTTCTTATAGATAATTACTTATTTTTAGACAATAGCCAAACCATTTCTCTAGACTAATCTCATGCACTAACTTCTATAGTCTGGGGATGTTCAGAGTGCATATGGATAAATCTTATGCCAATTCTAATAGAGTCTAATCACATGCAAATATGTAAACATGCACATATCCACATAATATCCAATCACACAATCATGTCTTGTAATAATCAATTCATACATCAAAATTAGCTATCTTGGGCTAATGATCATACACGAGCAATTCCACTTGAATCACTCGACTAAACACATTAATTCCTGAAAAATATATTTTGAAAACATTGTTTGGGAAGCAGTAAAACCACAGAGTTCTGTTATTTCAAGCACCTAATTTATCGGTTCCTTTGTGAACCCGGGTTTTCCAGCCATTTCCGGCCTCACAACCAATACATGATTTATTATGCAAGCTTCAATTTGACACCCCCCGAGCCGGCCGGTGGCAGTCACGGTTGCTACTCTTGGGTTTCAAAAATTCATATCAATTCGGTCCCAAGGTTTGGGACCGATCAAACGGCAGTTCAAGGCCTCAATCAACCGAAACATTAACATAGTACTTAAACGAAGAATAAAACCCAAGTAGGGAGAAACCCCTACCTCTCGGAGTTTGAGGAAACTCCCTAAATCCGGTACCCACGCGAAGCCCTCTCCGCGTAGACAGTCCTCCCTCTCTTGTCCCGAAGGCTATGAAGCGGTCGGATCGCGCGAAACTTAGAAGAAGGAAGACACTCTCTCTCTAAAGCAGTTCAAACCTCACTCTAAGTCTCTCCGTTTCTTTCCCGTTTTCCCTTTTAGACTGGAGAAGAGCGGTCACTATACTTCTTTTTGTCCTTTAGTGACAAGCTTTTCTCTGAATGACTGTTATGTCCGCACCGTTTCGGTTTTGATATTCGGCAATATCTCGGCCGTCCATTTCATCATTTCTCTACTCCATGCCCTTATGGCACATGATCGCGTATTATATGTGACTTTCGTCGCATCGAAACTCGTTTTACGGCTTTTAGAATCGTGATGCCTCGAAAGCGATGTGAAATTTGACTATCTCGGAATTCTCTGAAATTTTCACGTGTTAGATAGATTTCACGAGCGATTCCAACGGTACAATCGGATTTGTCATCGAGATCTAGAGAATAAATTTGGATTTTTAACCTAAATTACAATTTGTAATCAAAATTACGATTTTGCCCTTTTTCGAAAGTGAATTTCTCGAGTCTTACATTCTCCACGCCGGCCCAAAAGGAATTTGATCAAATTCTGGACAATCATATCACTCACATGCATATGCAACATACATTCTACCCGTACATGTAAACTCGTCGTTAATTGATAGCGACTAAACCACGTGCAACCGTCCCTAGAGAAGGGATAGGTGGCCATCGTGTCTCTGGCGGCTCCCACGTGGACTCCTCCACTCCATAAGTGCCTCCATAGTACCCTCACTAGCCTCACGGTCTTCAACGTCGCAAACGATCAGGTTATCAATAATGCTGCAGGTCATCTTGAGGTCCATCAGTGATAACCTCTATGTCACGATCACCACATGAAATTTGGATGCGGGTATATTTACGGAGCATGGAGACGTGAAACACCTCGTGGACACACGACATCTTGGGCGTGCCGCAAACAGGTACTTGGTGTACTATCTCTCAGTATCTCGAAGGTCGATGAACCTCGGCGATAGCTTCTCGCGCTTACCGAACGGCTACTCTGTAGAGGCATCTTCAGGCGTGATCCCTGACTCGGGCTCAAGGGTCGGCGTCGCACATCCGCGCCAAAAGCTCTTCTGCCGGCTGGCGGAGTGAGAAGATCGCGTAAATATCAAGCTCACCTTCTCGGAGGTGTCTCTAGTCGAGTCGGGACCCGGTGATGGAACTCTGCCCTTTCAGAGTCCCGACATATGGTGATCTACATGGCCTCCCGCACAATGCCTCATACGGTGCCATCCGTATACTGAAACTGATGCTTTGTTGTTGTGGCGAATTCCGCAGGGCAAATGCTCCTCCCAGCCACCTTGATCAGGGATATGCTCGTAGCATGTCCTCTAATACTGTATAGTTCTCTCGAGGCGGCCCAATGCAATGAGAGGTGAGTATAATACTCATCATCGATCGTGTGCCCATAGCCTTTGAAACTCTTCAAAAGTGTCTTGGTAAACCTCGGGTCCCTATCCAGCACTATGGATGCGGTACTCCATGTGGCGGGACTATCTCTCTCGAACGTACCTTGGCGGGGGAATCTCTCGAGCGAAGGTCATCCGGCTAAAATGTCTTGACTTAATTGAGCAGGTCAATATCACTATCGATCTTGCTTACCTTTCTGTCTAAAGTGGCCTTAAGTGGGTCTAAAGTCCATAGTGACGATGCTCCCACTCCACTCGACCACCTCTAATGGTTAAGTAGCCTGCGTACGGTGCTCGGCCTTAACCTGGCGGCGTAGCGAGACATCGTCGAACAAAGTCCCTACGTAAATCTCTTCGTCCCCTCGCGATAGTGCGCGACAAGATCTGGTACATCTTCGTGCCACTGGATGCTTGCAAATCGAGGAAGCGTTAAACTCCACGAATCGTCCTCTCTCGTCGGTCAAGCTGAGGAACCACTACACAGTCCCCTATCGAGCTACCATCGTGGCGGTCCGACCCTCGTCACCGTACTTAGCGTACTCGGTCTGGTGAACACTATCTCTGCGATCACCTTACGCTCGGACTCAATCCTCATTCAACGAGGCCGGGTTATATACTATCCCCAAGGTACCGTGATGCTGCTTTCATTTGTCTTGTATTAAGCGTCCTGAGTCTCGAGAACATCCATGTCGAAGCTATCTTGTAGCGCTCCTCGCGTTGTTAGTGAGTGCATCAGCCACCACATTGCCTTACCGGGATGGTAATGCAAGAGTAAAGTCATAATCCTCTAGGAACTCAAAACCATCTGCGGTTGCCTCTTATTGAGGTCATTCCAAGTGAAAATGTCTCGCCAGACTTTTATAGTGCGGAGTACCTCGAACTCCTACGCCGTGCCAAGTAGCATTGGCATGATCTTGAGGCGAAGTCTACTGACCGTGACTCCATTAATAGATTATTGAGGGTAGTGCAACTCAGTGATTCTCATTGGCAGAACCATAGCTACTACCCTCCGATTGCATCAAAACACATCCCAATCCGGCCCTCGAGGCATCACAATACACTGTGTACCCTGTCCCTTGTCGAACTATCAAGATGGGAGCTGAAGTAAGTCGCATTTGATCACGGAATGCCTGCATCGGTCATCCCGATCAAACGACCTCCTTAGGGTCAACCTAGTCATAAGTCTTTGCTATCTGGAGAAATCTCAATGAATCTCTGTAATACCCGGCCAATCGAGAAGCTAAATCTGAAAGGAAGGCGACTTGGCCTCTCCCGACTAATCTTGCCTCGACCTTACCGAGATTGTGACATCGATGCGACACCGATAAAATCTCTCGATGGCGAACTCGCGCTGCGAACTTGGCGATACAAGCGATGGTCTCTCAACAAGCGTAAAGCGATCTCAAGTGATACTCATGCTCCCTCTGGCGGGAGTAGATCGGGAATGTCATCCACGAGCTACGACAAGCCCGATCTAAATAGGGTTGGAATATCTATGCATGAGATCCGTGAATCTTGTTGGCGCATTAGTCAATCGAAAGAAGGGCATCCGCGAAGTAAACTCAAAGTGCCCATAACGCGTCTAAACGCTGTCTTAGGATATCTTGTATCTAACCCTCAGGCCCGATGGTAACCGGTGCGAAGGTCTATCTTGTAGGTAGACTCGTGCT
Source organism: Tetrastigma voinierianum (assembly GCA_016808115.1). NCBI lineage: Eukaryota > Viridiplantae > Streptophyta > Magnoliopsida > Vitales > Vitaceae > Tetrastigma > Tetrastigma voinierianum. The sequence goes on along the minus strand of JAEQBH010008837.1, from coordinate 109,185 downwards.
CTCTCGGCGATCAAACAAATCGTCATTCGCGCCATTAATGGGTACCGATTCTTGATCGTAACAGGTTCGGTGTCAGATAATCAATCCACAATCGAAAGATTATGTCCTTCTTCTTCTCAAATAGAGAGCAGGGCGCCCCATGGTGAAGTGCTCGGTCTAGCCGACCTTGTCCAATAGCTCACATGCTTCGGACTCAAGGTTCTGTAACTTCAGCCCCAGTCTTGAAATCTATCTTGGTCGTAGAGATGGGTGAAATACCGAGTGTAACTCGATACGAAGTCTTCTACATACTGTGGAAGCGTCGGGTAGCTCATCTGGAAAAACGTCCATGCTCTCCACACTACTAGAGGTAGATCTAAATCGGGTCTCTCCTCGTCTCTGGGGTATGGGCTCAGCTGTGTAGTTAGCGTCACGACACTGGACATATCTTTGTGCGAGGCTATGAAAATGTCATGTTTGTCCCCACGAAAATACCACAGTACCGATCACGGTGTAGGCGGTAACCCTCTGTGCTCTGTCGATGCGACCACAGTAATTTGTCGGCGATCCATCGGGGATGACATTGAACTCTGACATGTCCATGATCCTCAGGTCCACTTTGTAAGTAGAGTCCCCGAGATCTCCAGTTCGCAACCTCGACATATCATCCCTATTCTCGCCCTAATCCCTGGGGAGGAACTCATATCAAGGCTCTACTCTAGGTCTCAACCTCTAGCCCGGCTCGATCACAGAGCGTGCGGCGATGAAAGAATGTGATGCACGGGAATCAAATAACACTCTTGCATAGGTGAGATAGCAAAATGTGCCACAATATAAGCGGCGTCTGGCGGAGTCGACTGCGGTGTGATCGTGTAGGCCATACATGCCCCCGATGTCCACTGCACAGTGGGCCTCGTCCTCTGCCTCTACCTGCGCCTCTCGGGCTGCTGTGAATGTGAGGTGCGTGGCTCCTGGCCGAGGCGCCTCTACGGCACATGCTTGTATTTGTGGAGGAGCGTCTCGCTATCTACCTCTCCCATCCTGCTCTTGGCCCGAGGCGCATCCCAAACAGGATCCACGTCTCACAGGGCAATCCTCCTGTGTGTCGGCTGCGACAATGGTAGCGCCACCATCGTCCGCTGTAGTGACTCTCATCTGTCCGCGGCGATGGCGCGAGCTGCGGGACCACTCGCGACTAAACTCATATTTCTGACCCGGAAGAGAAGTGACCCGTCCTTCCTCTTGCTGCTAACACTCGCGTGATTAACATAGAGCATCTTATCTCTGCGTAATTGAGAGGCGTCGGCGATGGAATCCATATCGTGGCGAGTCGATCGGCGAATGGACAACTTGTTGATCCATTCTCGAATCTCACTCGCCTTAGCCGGTCGGTGTACTGTAATCATCGACCGTCGGGCTAGCTTCGTGAATCTAGCCACTTAGTCCATCAGGTCATAAGCCCTGCTTGACTCTAGAACTCAGCGGGCCTTATATCCGCGGTCTTTGGAAAATCTTTACATGAGCATTTCTTAAAACTACTTTAATGTCGTAGCATACAGGAGTCTGCAGTCTGACCTATCTCCACCATGCAGAAGACCTCGCCCTCTGGCCGGAATGCGGCTAACTTTGATCTGGTCGTATCGGGTGATCTCAGTAGCCTGCAATGCGTTCTCGATGCGCATAAACCAATGGTGCGCCACCGTGGTCTCCTCACACGTGAATGTCAAAGGGTGGTGCGCTTTAAATCTGCGGAGGTTACTAGGACTCACCCCAGGTCCACGCTGGCACGTCAGAATGTGGCCAGTTTGCAACACCTACGGCCTCAACAAAGGCCTGCGATCATATCTCAGGCGGCTGGTCAGATATTCAGGTGGTGCGACCGGTGCCAGGTGGGCGTCAACTACGTCCTCGATCCTCTATAACCACCTACACAATTAAAGCAGTGAGTTAAATCTCATCTGATGTCTCACAAGGCATAAACATAACCCAGAAATTGGACACTAATCATACACATAAATCAATGTATATACATTGTCCTTGCATTTACAGGTAGTGTAAGGCAATCAATTTTTGCATTTTAAATATGGTTTTCCATAAGAATTTTATTTTAATTTCATTTTGAAAATTTTATTTTCGAAATTTTGTCTAATTTGATTTGATTTGATTTGATTTATTTATTTTTTTAATAAATTTTTTTTTTCGAAAAATTTTGTGATGAACAGTTTTCATGAACCGGGTTCACGAACAATGTCCAAAAATCTGACTCATGAACAGTATTGAGTCAAACCGGGCCAAAAACAGGCCGAGTGCACGGCCAGCGACCAGCATGCCAGACCGCCCGGCCGATACCTTGATGCGCTCACGCGGCGCATGGCCGCCTGCTCTGGATTAAGCTGCCGTCGCCTTTGCTGTAATCGCGCGGTGCGCCTGCGCCGTCAATAAGCTCACGCGCGCGCCCACTTTGCAGCGCCACAGGAAGCTGTGCGCTGCGCCCACGGCGCTGCCGTAGCGTGCCCGGTACGCCTAGCGGCGCTGCCAGTCGTGGCGATCTGTGCGATACGCTGCCTTAGCCTATCGGCGCATCCGCCGACGTTGGATTGTATGGCGACGTCTTCGACCAACCGGCCCCTCTCTGTCGCGATACAACGTGTGACCCCGCTTTCGACCGCAAGCTCCGGCTGTTGCGATACAATGCCTAATATCCGCAATCTGATCATACCACTCAAAGCGCCACCTCACGGTACTCACCGGAGTCACGTCAATTCCTCTCTCACAATCTGATTTAGCGATAGCCAAATTCAATTTACGCACCATTTTTTTTTCTTTACGTTTTTTCATTATATATATATATATATATACTATATATATATATATATATATATATATATATATACTATATATATATATATATATATATATATATATATTTTTTTTTCTATTTCAGTAATTTGGAAAAATCACAAAAAAAATCATTTTTTTTTCCTTGGACACTCAATAAATTTATAAAAATTTATTTTTCTTCATTTTTTTCATTTTCCGAGAATACACAAATAAATTTCTATAAAATTTATTTTCTTCCTTTTCTTGAGTTTTACACCATATAAAACCTTAAAAATTATTTTCTTCAATTCTCATCAGTAAATTTATTAAAAATTTGACTTTTCATTTTCTTTTCGATTTGTACCTTTGTACCACTCAAAATATTTTCTAAAATATTTTCTACATATCCATGTGCTAATCACCAAGTACACATAATCGATCTCATCACACAACATGGTAAGCATACCATTCACACAATAATTCATCAAATCACACAAAACACTTCAACACACGTGCATGTAGTGTCTAGTTTTATCGTGATTTTCTACAGGTAATCTCATACCTGCCTAGCATCGAACCACACCTAGTGGTGATGGATACCAGGCAGAGCTCCACACAGGTATTCGTATGCCTAAGCTCACGTGCAAGCTGTGACGCCCCATTCCAGTCAGTTGATTACCGTCGACCCGCGAGGAATACAAGCTGATGTCGGGTTACCCGACATCACTTTAGAAAATCGGGCAGAGTCTCCTTTGTATGGGGAGCTCTACCCAGAATAAAACACACACATGAAACTTTGTCCCCCAGCGGTCCAATATATTAATCCTTGATGATACAATATGGATAAAAGCGGCCTCTTGGGCTGTATACTGTATATCTAAAAAAACATACCAACTATATCCAATAGTTCCTAAGAGTTCAAATGTTTTACTCTTATACAACATCTATTAAAATACTTGAATTCTAATACATGTAAACATCGTAAGCTTGAAAGCCACGGCCAGGCTTTCTTAAGCGACCTGCAGACGAGCGTGCCCTCGGACGCTCACGGCTGCTGTAAAAATAGTATCCCTCGACGAGGGTGAGCTAATGCTCAGTAGTGGAATTGCCCTAAGTGGGCTGCTCTCCACCTAAGTGCAGTGCAATGTTCCAAAATAAACATACATTCAACTTGAATGTGATCCTACTTGAATGCACATGACGACTCGGATCCAGAGGTCCTCCACGAGACTCTCTCACCTGCCTTACAAGCCTCGTATGAAATTATTATTTTGTTTGTTTGTGGACAACCCTCAGATGTGTATATATCAGTGGGCAGCTCAGACGATTGATATATTTTTATTTGTGGACTACCCTAGATAAATATAAATTGGAGCGCTCAGAGCGATTAATATTTTGTTGGACTTTACCCTCCGATAATTACTATTTTTAGACAACCCTCCGAACCATTTTCTACAGACTCATCTCATGCACTAACTCCTATGGTCATAGGATGTTCTAGTGCATATGGAATACATGTATGCGATTCTGTCTGATCTAATCACATGCGAATATGTAAACATGCACATATCCACATAATATTGATTACACAATGTATATGTAAATGAATCATTATACATCAAATTAGCTATCTTGGGCTAATGATCATACAACAATTCCACTTGAATCCTCATTCTTGTAATTCACAAAAGAAACATATTTTGAAAACATTGTTTAGAACGGTAAAACCACGAGTTGCCCATTTATTTCAAACACAATTTATCGGTTCACTTGGTGAACCCGGGTTTCACGGCCATTTCCGGCCTCATACAAAACACAATTGCAGTAGCACCCAAACCAGCGTGGCGATCGCGGTTGCTACTCTTGGGTTTAAAAGTTTCATCAATTCGGTCCGGAGTTTGGGATCGATCAACGACCGTTCAAGGCCTCGATCAACCCGAAACATTAACACGCAGTGCCCAAGCGAAGATAAAGCGTAGGGAGAAACCCCTACCTCTCGGAGTTTGAGGAAACTCCCTAAATCCGGTACCCAAGCGAAGCCCTCTCCGCGTAGAGCAGTTCTCCATCTTGTCCGAAAATTGCCGGCGGTGGGATCACGCTGAAAAACTTAGAGAGAAGGAAGACACTCTCCTACAAACGGTTTCAAACCTCCTGTAAGTCTCCTTTTCTTTCCAGTTTTCCTTTTTAGCATTTTGGAGAAGGCGGTCACTAATAGCTGCTTTTTGTCCTTTAGTGACTTAAACTTTTCTCTAAATGACCATTGTATCCCTTCATTTCAGTTTTGATATTGGCACTATCTCGGCGTGTTTTCCATCATTTTCTACTCATGCCGCCTTGGCACATGAAGTACGTGTTATATCTTGACTTTTGTTGCATCGAAACTCGTTTTCACGGCACTCAGAACTCACCGTGATGCCTCACATGTAGAAAATTCAAGCCTCTCGAATCAGAAGTACATGTTTAACTAGATTTCACGAAAGCGATTTACTTGTTCAATCCGTTTAGGTAAATCCGAATCAGAGAATAAATTTCGGATTTTAACTAAATACAGAATTACATAAACCAATTACAGATTTTACCATTTTCAAGAAATTGGAATTTCTCGGGTCTTACAAGGAATATATTTCTGGCTATAAGAACAAATGTTAAAGATGATATTGAACTAAAAAGTTAATGAGTAAAGACATATTTGCATTACTGAACAAACGTTAGGGGTAGCATTGGAACCAAAAAAAAGCTTAAAGACCAAGTTAAACATATGACCAAACATCGGGGACATTTGTGTACATTATCCTTAAAAAAAAAAAAGAGAATAATCTTAATTAGTTCACTTTTACTTGCCTAATAAGTTAATAAAACTTCCCTTGTCACAACTTCAGTCATCATCGTTGAAAAGAATATATTGTCCTTCAACTAATAATCAAATCAATTACCATATATTCAACATCTACTTAAATAGATGATTAATTTGATTAGTATTCCAAATGTAGTATGCAAATTAGTTCTCATAAAATCAAATTTTCCTCCATATTTTAGCTTGAAAACAGTCATGTGGTCCACTATTTTATGTTTGAGCCTTGAGGGGAGTTTTGGTTTGAATCTTCTAAAGACGCCAAAAACCGCAATAAGGTTCTGAAGCGAAACATCATTATGTTTGCTTCCAAAAATTAAAAGGAAAATATAACAAAAGACAATGGAAAAGAAAAGTAGAAGCAAGGAAAGAAGTGAAGAATAGTAAAAAACAAAAAAATTTAAAGCTCATAAATGTTTCTCATACTACTTTCAAACTTATTCAAGTTATTTTAACTCTTTCGTATGAAAAATATTAAAAAAAAAATTAAAATATATAAGTTTTTGAATAATTTTGATTATATTTTAATTTATTTGTTATTTTAAAAAATAAATAAACAAAATAAAATAATTATATTTAACATTTGTTTCTTTTCTAATTATTTTCCAAGAATAAACATATCATGAAATGTATTTAATTCTTTGAAATTTTGAGAAAAAAGAAAATCGAGAGGAAAAATTGAAGGAAAAGTATATATAAGATAATACATTGTTTTTCATGTTATTTATACCCATTTAACTTATTTCAATTATTCAATATAATAATTAATAATTTAAAAATAGATAATTTTTAATTAGTCTTAATTATATTTAATTCATGTTTTTATATTTTTCATAAGACAATGGATGCAAAATAAGACATGACTTCAAGGCATTTACTATCATTTTAGTTAATTTATTTTTATTTACTTTCCCTAGGCATATATGGCTAGGAATAAGGTCAACTAAAATCCAAACTATTTAGGTTTGTTTCCTTTTCTAGTTTTAAGTCTAATTTAGCTAAAAGATTACAATAAATATTTTATTTATAGTTTATAGCCTATAAAAGACATATTTACAATGAAATAAGAAAGAAGAATATGAATAAAAAGTATGAGATCCTTCTATCTTGAATCTTGAATAACTTTTGAACTTATCGGAGTTTTTACGCGACGTTCATCATATTTACTTATCGGAGTTTTAAATGTGTTCATCCGTATTTACTTATCAATCAATGATTTCGTAGTTGATTGCGGCGTCTTCACTATCCCATCGACTTATCAATTGGTCGTTTCCATAATTGATTGTGGTGAACTGATGTTGTATTTTATCAGCCGATCCTTCCGCAGGCGATTGTGGCGTCTTTACTTTCCTCTTGAACCCTGTCGCTAGAACTATTCTTGGAACTATCTATTGCGGCTCCACGATGGTCTATGGCGTCCTCGCATCAAGTGGTAACCGACTGGGGCCCGTATGGCGATTTTTGACAAGCGGATCACTTGTTTACCTTATCCGGTTGTAAGAGGTCCAACTTGTTCAATCCAAGCAGTCAACCAGTTTCATTGCAACCTCTTCCATTTAGGTTCAAAGAGCTTTGCTTTTTCAATTTGAACTTAATCGATTGAGGTAAAGGACTAAGCGATCAATGTCGATCAGAGTAATGGTCACCTGTAGTGCATTAAATGCACCAGCGACTAGTTCATTAGCTACAACCAATTGATGAGTTGGTCAGCGGGTTGACTTAGTTCGGACTACTTGACTACGAGAGACCCTCACATAAATTGATTGTTGTGGATCATTTATGGCTAAGAGTGTGTATTAAAGCTTTCAGCGCCAATTCTCACCATTTCGCTAACTCTCATTATATTCTCATTTTTAATTAATTCAATTCTCTTGCACATACTTGAGTGCCTTTGTTTTCATCTTAGCTTGCCTTGTATTTGAGTGATCTTATAAGTTAGAAAGAGTGATTCTTTGTGCTTAAGAGTGAAAGGTTCAAGTGTGAATAGCTTGAAGAGATTGTGAAGAACTCATTGGAGCCAAAATTTAAGTATACAAGAACAAGTTCGATTTGGAGTTCAAGTATAGTAGAACCCTCACTGTATTAAAGGTTGAAGTGGACGTTAGAAAGAAGAGGCCTAATCACTTTAAAACAATTTGCATATTCTATCCCTCTCTTTTACTCTATTGTTGCTCTTGAATTCTTGCAAATCTCTGTTGTTTGTAGAAAATTTTTAAAAATCAATTCACACCTCCCTCTCTTGAATTAGTTACTAAGTCACACTTTGCTTTCAATATATCTAATTTTCTTGAGAAAGATTGGTGTCAAAAATATGTATATTTGTTAAATTAAGAACTAAAAATACAACCTTTTCCTTATATTTTCTTTTAATTATGTTTAGTTCCTAGAAAATACTATAGAGAGGAAAAAGTAAAATGATTTTATCATTTTTCATCGTGATATTGAAGGGCGTCGCGGACTATCGTGACCCGTGATTGCTCGCCTTTTATCTAGGTGGTCTCTAGAGATGGTAAAGACAAAGAAAATCACAAAAATTTATAAGACCTATTACAAACATAGGGTAGCCAGAGTTACTACAAGTATAGTGGCTCTAGGATATACCAGGCTTAGTGATTTGGTGAGTTCTTATAAACCTAAAATCAATGAAAGGATTGTTTTTAATGTATTTGAAAGTAGAGGGAATGAAAGGAGTCAAGTTCAATACTCAAGAAGGCCTTGGGATTTGGGTTCACCAAACCAAAGGCATCAATGCAAAATCTAGGGATAGTTAGGGTTGCTTATTTGGGCACATGGATAGTTGGCCTATTTGCTGACCATGCCCCCACTAGAGGGGTTCTCTTTGTGGATTTATTATTAAGTTTAGATTCTAAGGTTATGGTATGAGTTTGAGAACTAAAGTCATCACTCTTAGGTTCTTACCTAGGATCTATAGGACTCCCATGATAAGAGACAATCATGGTCATGCATACCGGATGAAGATCTCTTTGTCAATTATATGAGGTACCTATTCGACTTGCCAAATATCAAGCAAACCTTGTGACCTATAGCAAGACTCCTTTTAGGGTTCGTTCGGGATCTAGTACTCTTGGCGTCCCAGAATTGATACCCACGTGACCTAACGATAAGTGAATGATAATCAAGTCATACCTTTGAGATGAAGAACATATGTCCTTGATTTGCAATGGTGGGTGGTTTTGGATCCACCAAACCCCAAGAAGATGGGTGTTTACTCAGCCAAATATGGGTGCTTGAAACCTCTATGTGAATGATTGAACATCGAACTCAATGCAAAAGAATGAAAAATAACTGAAAGCTTTATTGAACAAAATGAAAGAATACAAAAACTAGGGTTTTTCTCTAAGTAATCGAACCTTCGTTTGATATGACCTAAACCCCTTTTACAAGTTTACACACTTCTTAGGGGGGCATAATTGGTAAGTTACAGGGCTCTCAAAAGGGTTACAAGTCTTAAATAATGTCGAAAATAGGGAGAAAGAAATCTAGAAAGTAATGTGGCACGTGACTTGAAGATTTCTCTCTCTAAGAGATCTAATAAGTGAAATTTTACTCCCGAACCAGCCAAGGAGTGAAATAAATCTTTAGTGCATTTCATTGCACCACCCTTGGGAACAAATTTGGCTCCATAGATTGTGCTTCCTTCATCAAACTTTTTCATCGTTGACCATGCCTTTGAAGTCAGGTTCCTTAAATCCTCCTCTAAAGCTTTAAAGCTCAAGTAGTAACACCAAAGAATTGTCTCATTGTGACCCTATGATTCCCACACAGACCAAAAGTACCTAAAAACTATAAAAACATTAGTACTCCATAGGAAACATTAGTAATAAGGGTTAAGAGACTAGGAAATTCACATGGTGGCTAAAGTGTGACAACTCATCGTGAAAAGGGTTTTATCTTGGAAAGATTTAAGCATGTAAAACACCTATTTTGGTGGTTATCAACCCACAATAGGATAGCCCGATCATATGGTTCTATGATTGGGTTCGAAAAGGGAAAGTGAAGACATTACAATTAATTATGGAAGGATTGATTGATAAATCGGTGGGATAGTGAAGACGCCACAATCAATTATAGAAGGGTTGATTGATAGGCTAATAGGATGAACGCCATGAAAAATTTTAATATGTTCAAGGTATTTGAAGAACGAGAAGAAGGATCTCACCTTTTTTTATTCATATTCTTAACATTTCATTGTAAATATGCTTTTTAGGCTATAAACTAGAAATGAAATATAAAATATTATATCTACTACAATCTTTTACCTAAATCCCAAAGGGATGGGTGTTTTCAGTCATCTTAGGTGCTTGAAACACTCTATGGAATGATTGAACATCGAACTCAATGCAAAAGAATGAAAAAATAATGATTTATTGAACAAAATGAAAAGAATACAAAACTGGGTTTTTCTCTAAATGTCGAACCTCTGTTTGATTTTACCTAAACCCCTTTTACAAGTTTACACATGTCTTAGGGGCATAATTGGTAAGTTATAGGAGCTCGAGACAGAGTCGTAAATGTCGAAAATAGGAAAGAAATCATAGAAATTCAATGTGACGCATTGACAATTTACTCTCTAAGAGATCGGTGAGCAAAATTTCCTCCCTAAACCGGGCAGAGGGAGTGAAATAAATCTTTAGTGCATTCACATTGCACCACCCACAAGGAAACGAAAATTTGGCTCCTTGGGTGTTGTGCTTCCTTAAATCATTTCATCATTCAGCCGTACCTTTGAAGTCACAGGTTCCATGAATCTATCCTCCAAAGCTTCAAAGCTCAAAGTAAAAACCTCGAAGTGTCTCATTGCTTGACCCTATGATTCCAGGCCCCAAAAGTACCTAAAAATTATAAAACATCCAGTACTCACCAAAGGAAACATTAGTAATAATAAGGGTTAAGGAGTTAGCAATTCACATAATTGGCTAAGTGTGACAACTCATCATTGAAAAGGGTTTTATATTGGAAGATTTAAGCATGTAAAACACCCATTTTTGAGTGGTTATCAACCCACAATGGGATGGCAGCCGTCATATGGATTCTATGATCGGGTTCGAAAGGAAAGTGAAGACATTACAATCATTATGGAATGATTGATTGATAAATCGGTGGGATAGTGAAGATGGCCTGATCAATTATGGAAGATTGATTGATAGGCTAATAGGATGGGCGCCATGGAAAATTTTGATAAGTTCAAAGATTATTTGAAGAACCAAGAGAGAAGGATCTCACACTTTTTTTTACCATATTCTTCTTTTTATTTCGTTGTAAATATGCTTTTTAGGCTATAAACTAGAAATGAAATATAAATAAAATATCTACTACAATCTTTTACCTAAATTACACCTAAAACTAGAAAAGGAAACAAACCTAAATAGCCTGGATTTTAGTGTACCTTATTATTATCTATATATGCATAGGGAAAGTAAATAAAATAAATAAACTAAAAGGAAAGTAAATAACTTGGCATGCAAGTTGTACCAATATTCTTCCCAAGCTTGAATTAGCATCTTGAGTGTACCTTTGATATTCTTTTTTGTGCTCTCAAAACTGAATTTTGGAACTTTAATTGCATGCTTTGAAGTCATGTCTTAATTTTGCACATCATTGTTAAATTTGAAAAAATAATAAGATTCTTTTCATTTACATACTGAATTTTTTTTATGAAAACTAAAACTTTCAAAAGGTAAGCAAGCTTTTGAATAGAGAACTATATTCAACTCAGTTTGCTCCAAATCGATTCTAAATCTTAGATAATTCTTTAAAAACACATTTTAAACTCCAAATAACAAAGGTTTAATGATTAAACAAGAGTTTTAATCATGATGTATGCAAAGAATGTTCGAAAGGCCCCCCGAGAAATAATCTTTGGGATCTTTCATTCCAAATCAATTTCAAACCTTAGATAATACTTTTAAATACATTTTAAACTTAAAACATCTAAGCTTTGATGCTCAAACTTGATTTTAAAATGATATGCAATTTAGAAGCAAAAAACCGAGATATGATGAATAGAGATATGATGTATTCTAAAGTGAGCCAATACATTCACCTTACACTAAGATACTAAGCTTAAATAGTCTTCTCATGCTTGAGCTTGGAGTTTTGATCACTTGTCATTTTGGACTTGAATTCTTAGTTCTTTGAATGAGTGAATTGATAACCACTCAAAAAGGACATTTTTACACACTTAGATATTTTGTTTTAAAACCCTTTTTGTGCTAAATTGTCTTACTTAACTGATTATGTTCATTGTCAAGTCTCAAACCTTGCAATAATGTTTTCTTGAGTTTTAGTATGATTATATGTCTTCTTAGGTACTTTTGGCTCTTAGAAGAATTGGGTCGACGATGAGGACATTTTGGGGTCACTAGTTTGACAACTGGCGAAGCCGGAGTTGGATGAGTTGAGCTTAGGAAATGATCGAACAGCCGAGAGCGAAGGCGAGTTATGCTACATCAATTTCGCTCTGCAGAGGGTAAGAGCAAAACTTCACTATCAATTTCCTTCAAACAAAGCAAACATGTATTTGGGTGCCCAAAGGAATATTTTGTGATTTTCTCGTCCTCAAGCCTATATTTGGTATGTAATTGATTTCGAATCATTGTAACTTGCCCTAAGGCCCCTAAGATGGTTTCATCCTTTAAACAAGCTGGAATTGTGATCAAAACAGTGAAATGCATTTGTTGAACAGAGGATTTACTTTGTTCTTCAGGCGTTCAATAGGTATAGTTTATTTTCATTGTTTGTTTAATTCTTTGGATGTTTTCTCATACAATGGATGCTTTCACAACCGCTATGAGGGAGTAAACCCTCAAATCTTGGGGTGGTGGATCCAAACCTCCAACTATGATGCTCAAAAGGGGTAAATTGCGCTGAAACACAAAGGTACGATTTGATAATTATTTGAATGTCTTTAGGTTATGTGAATTTGGCTATGAGAGCGAGGATCCCCCAGCAATCTTAGAAGAAGTTTTCACCTTTGACCATAGTTTTCTTAATATTTAACAAGTCAATAGGTGTATGTTGTCATATAGTTGTTAGAACTAATCCTTCGTCAGAAATGCCGATAGTGTTTCTTATGGATTCCCAAAAGAGCCGAGGTGAGACCTTACAAGGTACACAGACTCTCATAATTATCAAACCTCTCGTACACCTAAAATTCGCAATTAATCAAAAATCAATTAAGATGATGACACTTAGTAAGTGTGGCGATAAACGGCTATGTTATCTCATCGTTAAACCACTTAAAAACCCAAAAATTACCCCTTAGAACATCATTGGTATGAGTTGGCTTGGTGAAACCATATTTTTATATTGCTTTTAAATACTAAATTAAATCTTCAATCCATCAACGTACACTCTCAAAAAACCATATTTTTATATTACTTTCATTATAATTAGGATAAAACAAAGCCAAGGACCATACAAATCACATTGCCGGGAGAAAACCCATTCTAATGGACTACCCTTGAACCAATATATCTACAAGTAGCTTTGGCTACCATTAGGATAGTTCTAGGTTTATAAATTTTTGTGATTTACTTTCTATTATAATCAATGACAATATAAAGAAATACGAAAATAAAGAAAAACACTAGATTTACGTGGAATACCTTATGAGAAAAACCCACACGAGTAGAAGAAAGTTTCTATGAATCTGAGAGGAATTGCAAAGTTCGACATAAAGAATAAACCACTGTGTGTTTATATAACAAAAATGCTCGACGAGAAAGTCGTATCACGTGGGCCAGGCCTCCCGCCCCCCTTGGGATCGGTTGTGGGCTGCGGGCCTGGGCTGGCTGTAAACCCTTCTACTGCCATAACAGATCTAATAATTTTTTTCTCCAGCTTTTCTTTTCACAAAAGTTGTACCACAAGCCTTTGGGTTGGATATAAACCCAAAATCAAATTCGGGTCACAAAAACAACACTTTCTTTGCACCTACATCACAGAATGAAAATCTAATGCGGAATCATAGACTTGTCTTCCGAAGCTCGATCAAGCACACCATTACCATCTTAAGCGAAATATCTTCATTTGATGTTTGATTAATTTCAACCAATCACTCAACTCAACTTTAATTATTAATAACCAATTACTTTGGTTTGTTATTATCAAAACCTCAATTAGAGGCATTTGAGGCCACATATATCATCTTTTAACCATTGACAAACAGACCACTAGAAAAGATATTTAACCATTTGACCATGACAAATCTATTTGTAGCCATTCTATTGGTTGATTGATTATTAACATATGAATTGACTATTATGCCCTTACTAAAATGATATGAGTCCCAATGTAAAAAGCAAAAGCAAGAAGAGTGAAATGTTCGATCTTAGTTTACTTTTACTAGGCTAATGAGCCAATACAACTACACTTGTCACCAAATTCATATTATCATTCAAAAAAATAGATTAATAGCTAATCCAAAAACATGGATAAAATATTAGTATCTTAAGCGAATAGATTTGATTTGATACTTTATAAATATTATATGCAAATCAGTCATTATCATGATAACAACAGAAAAAAAGTAAAGTTTCTCTAGTTATTTTTATGTTAGCGAAAGCCTCTAAAAAAATTGCTAAGCCCAAAGAAGGGGTCGAGGAACTAGGCCACAAGTGGGCTGCTTAGATTCTTTGGTCATTCGACTCCTTCTTTGTGATCCGTGCTTGTTGTCATCTTTGGAAAAGCCGGGGGTTTTAACTACTTTTACCTACTATTGGATTTGAACCAATGACTCTCGTTATATGAAAGCCATGTCTCTAACAGTTGAGACAGTAGGTCTCACGTAAAATTAACATTTCTTCCTCCCCATTTTGAGTTGAAAATACTCCACATGGTTCACTCTTTCCAACATGAGAGGAGCTTTGAGGCAGTTCTTTTGAGGCAAGGGAACCACTTATTAAGGCGTTCGACACCATAGTAACCTAAAAGAAAAATTAAAACTTATTAATATATGTCATTTGGATCTTAAATTTCATTTTGATCAAGTAGAGTCTTTATGTTTGATCAGTGTGGATAGCTACTTCTACATGTTTAATCTTTTCCTCACTCTGCTTTATTTTCTCTTCTTATTTACTTGCTCATCCCAATTAGTTCTCCATGTCATAATGATGAGCACAAGTGTTTGCATTCCTACTCCACATAATAATCCAATCCACATACCCTGTAAAAAAAAGAATAAATTCAAGTTGAATACTAAAAATGTAAAATCAAATGAGTTGAAGCTGTTAATATGTGCAAGTCTGGGTAGTTTGGGGATTTTAAACATACAATTAGTATATTTAGGGTGTCAACTTAGTGAGGTTATTTAGGATATTGAGAGAGAGAGAACATAGAGAGAAAAACTGAAAAAATAAGGTGTATGTGATTCTCTTGTATTTCTATTTAAGCACCACCGTTTTCTTATCACACTCAATTATAACTCGATGTTTGAACAGCGATCCATCCCGATATCAAGTCGACTAAGTGAAAAAGGCAATGCAATTAGATCAACAGAGAACTCTCTATCATGGATCACTAGAGGACAGTTCTTATACACTTGGTTGACCGACACTACTTCTTGAGGGACTAATAGCATTGTGTCATATTCGAATTGCTCTACTAATGGCATTTTATCAAACAAATGCTTGGTGCAAACATAGGAATAAGTGAGGGCAGGGATCTATCAAAGCATGGATTTCAATGTCTCATAGAGAGAGAAAAATGCCGGCTAGAACTTACTAGACATACGGATCTTCACGAGCCTTCATAGCATAGGCTCGTCTGAGTTGTAGAACTAGGGTTGGTCTCTTGTCTCTGTTATAATTGCCCCTTCGCCCCCTTTGTTGTGCCAGAGCATGTGACCTCCACCTCGATCACGAGTGGATTGGGAGGTGCATTTGATCCTCTGACCTTTGCCTTCGAAGTTCCTAAATTCTAGATTCTCTTGGATAATTTTCAGAGATGATACGATAACTTCCACATCTGAAGCATCCTCTAGTTAACAATCTACAAATACCTGAATGCCTTTTATGGCAATAAGGGCATTTCGGGATTTCATCTTGTCTGGTTGAAGTGCCTCTACTGGAACTAGGTGCTATTATAAGCCCTTGTCTTCTTCCCCTAGTAGCAGAGTTATACACTGATTTAGCTTGAGATTCTCTAATTCTTTTAACTGAGGAAGAGGCTCCCCTCGCAAACTTTCTCTTATGATTTCTTTCTTGATTACTCATTTAAGACTTTTCCACCTTCATAGCTGCTTGCACCAGTTGATAGAAATTCATTGTTGTAGAGAAGTAACTGGTGCTAGATACCTTTTTATGGATTCATTTAAACCATCCTTAAACTATCTCTGTTGAATACCTCGATGGGAGGCTAACTCGGGTGCATATTTGCGAGGTGGCTAGCTCTTTCCATATTCAGCTCTTACGACAGATTTCTCTACTTCAAATTCAAGAATTTCTTCCACTTGACACTCTTTAGCATAGTAGCATACTTCACCACAAATTCACGGACAAAGAAATCCCGGGGCATGCGGTGCGGAAGCCGTGGACGTAGCAGGACAAGCTTCCGCAATCTTCATTTAGCTGTGAAGTGAAACCGCACATGAAACCCTCTGCTAAGGAGGACATCTCCCTTCATCTAACACCCTCTATAGCTTCTCTAGCCAAAACTTAGCCCTTTCAGATTCTTCTAAACTTGATCCATGAAATTCTTCAGCTTCATGTCTTCATATATCGATTGGAGCTTTAGGGGCTGCTCAGTACACTAAAACTTTGGAAGAGCCATATCATGTGAAATCTTAAGTAAAGCTTTAGTTGGCTCAATAGGAATATCACGGTCACTTCTAACCGATTTAGAAGGATCAAAGGCCGATGAACCTTGTTCCCTAGGATTGAGACTTTCAGCAGCTTCTTTAACGGTGTCTTGGGGTGGATCCATCCTATTCAGAAAACAAGGACATTCACATTAGGCCAACACATTGCTATACACATGCATTTCTAACTTATGAGCTATCTAGAATCACCTAAACCTAGGCTTTGATACCATTAACTGTAACGCCCCTTTCCCCAACCGCGTCAAGTGAGAGGACGCCACACAGGACATGGACTTATTAACCTGATTTTTTGACATTAGTAGGCCCATTTCAATCATAAACTCATAATGACATAAAACTTGTAAAACTACCACCGTAGCGGTGTTTAAATTGTTACGAACATACTTATGCGAGTCGACTACTTGTATTTTATACAAGTTCCACTATTTACAAAATATTGCATTTGCATTTCAAAAACAAATAAAAAACCCACATAAGGTGGAGTCATAATCTTTGTGTTAGTACGATGGTGCGGGATGTCGGCGACCTCGATTACCTACATAGATGAAATACCCAACTAAGCTTATAGCTTAGTAGGAAAATAGATAACATATATGACCACTTGTAGTGGTCCTTAATTACAATAGACATTTAACATAATTCACATATCAGAGTATTTATATCTCCTGTAGGAGTACATAACAGAAATCTCTTAACAGAAGGTACCCGTAGGCACACTACAGAACATAACTTAATTATGCCTTAGCATCATAGCTGATTATTTCCGTTTTCTTATGTTTCCTTGTTCAGATACTTATCATGTAAATGTTTGCCTGCATAGACCGATAACAATGAATGAGAGGGATGCAGCACAATAGGTATATGAAGGTACGATACGATATTGAATAGAGTTGCCAAAGAACAAACAAAACGTGCTTGCACCCGCATGAAGTGTCGTAATTTGCTATGTGGAAGTCTTTGCCTTGCTGAGCAGTGCAAGTAACCTTCACGAGAGTGTCGAAGCACTAAAGTGACGTGTCTATTCATTCACAATCCGATCTTAAGCAGGCCTACAATTATATGTGTTTCAGAGCATTTTACACCGGTCTTATCAATATTCATGTTATACTCCTGGTCATACTGAAATGTTCATTTCCAATTACAATTTCGACCTAATAGCGAGGTTTTAACAGACGAGTGTTTTTCTATACAATGTTCCCCTATGTGTAAGTATCTAATGGATCAAAATCAAGTCATTTAAGACTCTAAATTAGAAGGTATATGCTTTAAACATTCAGGCTTGCTCTGGGCCAGTTTCTAGGAACAGAATCTAGAATTGTGTCCTATGTTTGAAAATTTTATAGGAACTATAGGGACATAATTTGACCATACTTTTTCATGAAAGTTACTTTCCTAGGTGTCTAGTTTAAGTATAATTTCGATTCACCTCATTTGGATCAGCATAACTCAAGATATGGTGCAAACAACATGAACTACTTTTGTAGAGGAAACAAAATCCGTATCTTAACATCAGACTCAGTTTCAAGGGTCTTAGGATTTAGTTCTCATTCTCTTCTAAATATTTATATCCCTAGATCTTAACTTTCATCTCTAATTGGAATCATCCAATTTGAAGGTCTGTAGGCCAAATTATGGCTAAAACACAGTCACGGGTCTAATGAAATTTTGACAGAGTTTCCCCTTATACACCTTTACACAAATTCACACATCTTTACAATGGCCACAACCAAATCATATCACAATTACACCAAATAAAAGATCCCAAACATGGGAAGAGTTAGGGTTTTTCCTAACTAACAAATGGGAGAGTTCCATACCTTGGTTGTTCTCTTCCCGACTTGCTTTTCCTCTTCCTTTCCTCGCTACTCTTTGCTTGAACTAAAAATGAGCAAAACAACGGAGAGCATAAGCTAGCTTAATTATATACTCCTAGCAAGTATTTCCTAGCTCTAAATTCCCAAAATGGATATTGCTTATCTGAAGGCATTTGGTGTCATAAGGGGATTTTGTTCAATTATCCTTTTGCTAATTAGTCATCCTTCTTCATTCTATTTGCAAGTCAACTAATTAATATTCCACAATAACATATAATCTTCTTATTTTATGTCTTTTGGGTCCTTAATTGGTAATTTACAATTATCCTTTAGACTTCTTTAAAAATCCCGGTTATGTCCTTTTTCACATTTAGCATTTAAATTTTTGAAAAACACAATTTAAACCATCATTATACCCTAAACATATCATAAAACAACTAAGGTATAATTCGGGGTGTTACAAAAGGGGGATCAAAATGTCCCATAAATTAAAGAACACTACGGACCTTCTCCGCTCTCTTTTTTTCCATGCTTTCGGATTTGGTGACAACCACAACTCCTTTATAATTATTCACTACTTATGCGAGGCAGTGAGTTAAAAGTATTTGTCTGGGGAATCATTTTTTCTCAATTAAGAATGCCTCAACTAGATAAATTTACTTATTTCACACAATTCTTTTGGTCATGCCTTTTCCTCTTTACTTTCTATATTCCCATATGCAATGATGGAGATGGAGTACTTGGGATCAGCGAAATTCTTAAACTACGGAATCAACTCATTTCACACTTTGGGGGGAACAACATGCAGACAACGACCCCAGCGGATTTGGAGATATCTTGAAAAGGTTTAGCACCGATGTATCGATATGTAGTCTAGTTTGTTAAGTACTCTGATGGTGTAGCATCGTGAACATTGGGAAAAGAATGTCTCTTTGATCTCTTATTTTGATGAAATATGTGGCTCACGAGGAATGGAAAGAAACATATTCTATTTGATCTCAAAGTCCTCATCTATCACTTCAAAAAAAAACTCCTCGATGGGCGATCACTTGTAGGAATGACATAATGCTAATTCATGTTCCACACTACCAAGGAAGCATCGTTTTTTAATCTCATTATGACCAGAAGAAATTCTTTCTCCATCAGAAAAGTGGAATGGAAGGCACCACAAGAAAGATATACTCCTTTTCAAATAGCCCGCGAAGACGAACGTTCAGAAAGGTTCTCGAGATTCTCAATGGCTCTTTTGAGTGGGGAGGAATAGTGCACAAGATGATTTGCTGTATGCTTTCGGGAAAAGAAGTCCACTTGAGAAATGCTTGTAAAGTAAACACCCTGACTGAATTAGATTGTGAAGACCTGTGTAGCTACTCGAATTGATGAAACAATACTTGCTCTTGAAGTAAGCGAAGCGGGAGATACGTTTTGGAAGAAGTGAAAAAGAGCCCAGGTGGATTAGTGCTGAAAGAATTACCGAAGGGTCTCAAATACACATTTTTGGGATGCAATAAGACAAAACCGATGATTATCTTTTCTCAACTGGATAATGATATGGAAGTTAAATTGTTGGGTGTGTTAGGAAAGAATTCGGAAGCACTTTCTTGGTCCATTGAAGACATTAAGAATCGGTCTCTCCCGAATGCATGCCTGAAGAATTTTGGTGGAAAAGAAAGAACATGCTCCATCCGTGTGGCTTGTCGAAGCGGTTAAACCTGTGATGAAGAAGTCATGAAAAAGAAAGTCCTAAAGTGGCTGCAAGTTGGATTTATTTATGCAATCTCCGACAGCCCATTAGGTGAGCTGATGAGTCTTAAACTCATATATTTTTAATCCAATTTTCAGGCTTATTTTTAGTATCTTCGGATATGTTTTAATGCTGTTATGGAATATTTACCAACTTTTGTGTTTTGCGGTTTTAATTCAAAAGGAGAAAATCCGGCCCTTGAAAGAAGAAAAAGCAATTGCGGCTTGAGTCTGTGCAATGAGAGTTTTGTGCAGTAATGCTTAACAAACTTCCAAGCAAATGCAAAAGAACTCGGTCAAGACAATATTTCCTTTGTTGCAACACAAAGGTCTGAATATTGACAAATGAGCTCTGTCGTGACAGAAAATGGGAAGAATATAACAATTCAGCTGAGACAAAGAAAATTTAAGTTGCGACAAAGTTTTAGCAGGATGTCAACACAAGGAAGAAATTGTCATGACAAAGAAGCTACTATCGCTACAAATGAAACAAGAAGAGAGAAATGAAAATTACGTAAGCGACAAGGTATCTTTTGTCACGATAGAAATTAAAGTATCACGAAGGAAGAATCTTGCGACAGATAAGTTTATGTTGCAACATAATGAAGAACAGAAGGTAGAATCTCAATCGCGATATAATCCTCTTATGTCACGACATTGATTATTGCAACATGGAAAAGCTTGTTGAGATAGAAGAAGGGCTTCGAAGAAAGATTTCTGTCGCGACAAGGTAATGTATGTCGCGACACTGAAAGAAGAAGTTTCTGTCGCGACAAGAGTATGTATGTCGCGACGTTAAAAGAAGAAGAAAATCTGGTCATGATAGATAAGCAAAGTCGCGACATATGATGCTTACTTAGTGAACTGACCTGGTTGCAACAAAAGAATCTAATGTTGCGACATACTTCAAGCTGAAGAGATGTTTTCGATGTCGGGATAGGGATCTTAAGGTTGTGACACAGAAATATTTGACCATACCAAATAAGGTTGTAATGAGGACTTCTATCTCGCGATAAAAGGTCTCCGACATAAGGAAGAGAAGTCTGGTCGTGACATAACAAACTGGGTCGCGACACAAAGATAAGCTAAATACAGAAAAGTCCTGTCATGACATAACAAACTGGGTCGCGACAGAAAACATCTACAACACCAAAGAGGCCATGCATGACATCAGTGAGTCTTACAATAAAGGAAATCGGGTTAAGAAAGTGACGTGAAGCTACGTCACGATGACTTTTTTGGTTTGACGAAATTTGATGTCTGTAACATTGTTGCAACAAAACCCAAAGCGAATGCTATAGCGACATAAGCGGGTCATGACGCAATTTTGAAGAACATGCGAAGTTATGTCACGACAAATTGTCAATGTCGCGACATAACTAGTCAAGGAACCATACATAAGATTGTCGCGACATAGAACGGTTAGAACGACAGACTTTGCAAGACATATTGTTAAGGAGCCAAAGATCATGCGTGAGGAAACCTGCTCCTTGACAAAGGTCAGATGCGAAAAAGAAATCTTGTTGTGACTAAGAAACTGTCGTGACAGTCACGCGAAACACCGAGGAAAGGTCGTAATGACATTGCATGCTACAGCGAGGGCCTGTGATGAAGATTGGTCTTTCTGGTGACAAATTTTCGAGGTTAGATGAGGTAGTAGGCGAGGAAATTTTAGGGATCATAATGTAGCCTCGAAGTGAGGCCCAAACTTAAGAGACTCATAAATAGAAACAATTTGAGGAAAGCATGGAGTCGGAGGGGAAAAACCAGAGCATCTGGGGAGCTGAAGACTCTTTTGTATTATATTTTTCTTTTATTTTCTTTTCTTTTTTTTTTCTTCGTATATTAGATTTAGCGTAGAATTTTGATTTGTTTATTGGGCCGGGAAACGAGTGAATTGGTTGAAGTTTAAGTTAGATCATTGATGAAATTGTTTAGTTCACTATCTGAATCAGGTAATCTAAACCAAAAGTTGGAATTTGTTTCTTTTCTAGTTGATTGATTATAGTGAAATTTTCTGATGATGTTTAATGTTCCTTTGTAGTCCTATTTTAGAAACACAACTTACGCTATGAAAGATTTAATATTAGTTGTAATTAACTACCTTACAATTAGAAAAAAAAACTTCTTGGGTTGAGAAATCTTGAATTTGTTGAATGGTGATGTTCATGAAGTGAAATTATTCCCAATAGTAAAAACTAATACCCATAAAGGGCGTATACGCTCGATTTCTGGGGCCCTTTGAGTGACACAGAGATGGAAGTTCAAACATGGGCAGTTACTTGGGGTATGCTAGAGCTAATATTGAAGAAGTAATGAGTTCTGAAAGATTACTTAGATAAGAATCCTCCAATTTACTCATGGAGTTGAGAATGAGTTGGTGATATAATCAATTTAAATCAATTAAAGTCTCTCATGAGGTAACGGAGATCAGATCTTGATCTTATTTAAAGTTTGATCTCAAATCAGGAAAGAGGAGAATATAGATCTGAGGATGAGACATCAATTCATCTTGTAAGAAATAAAACGTAAACCTTGTCTTGAGATAAATATAGTCATAAGAGAAATGAGTATGAAATATTGAAGAAAAAATCTGGATCTTATAAAGATTGGTCCTAGTAATTGATTAGAAACATGAATCGAGAAATGATTGTGATTCTCTAATTAGTGAAAAGTATGGTTAAGGAGAAATCCAAACTATACTACTTGCCTCTTTGACAAATTGATTCAATTTATGATAGAATCGAAATTAGATTGATCACCAGGAATTAAATATTTCAACGTGAAATCAGTGTCAGCTTCTTCGCAATAATCTGGTTCAGTCCAGTTTATGTTTAGGATTTAAAAATTTTCCTTTATTAGAGATGTAAAAGAACCCAGATAGTAGAATTCTTAGTTAGATTATTGAAATTTCTATGAAATGGAAAGTTCAAATAGTGTGGAACTTGAGTAGTTGGGGTAATTGAATTTTAAATTCTTTTCAATCTACGTGGGAACGATATCCGGACTTATGGGTCGCACTGTTACTTATTTGACCTGTGCACTTGCAGTATTAGGACCAAACTAAATCTTTAAAGAATTCATTAACAAATCCATTTTTCTTATGAGCAAACAATTTATTTTTTAGTGCAGACAGGTTCTGGAGCCTTTGCGAGATTGTATATAGTCTGTTGTGTGGTGTCACTGTAATTTGTGTATATATCATTGGTCTTAACAAGTTTGGCAGTTGCGAGAGATAAAATTTAAAAATCAATGTTCGACAAAGAGAGAAATGCTAATTTAGACATTTTTCTTTGTTTTACAAAATTTGTGAAAAGTCGAAAAAAAAGTTTTGATAGTAGTGGCTAAATAAGCTACTGATATTTTTGGAATCCTAAATAGATATATAATTTTTGATACCATTGACTCCATTTGATCTCAATGTGTTCTCTTTAAGATTTAAATGCATAAAACGAAACAGTCTACATGAATGAGAAATTGAAGAACCACTAAAAGATACAGCAGAAGCTGCAGTGATGAATATAAAAGTAGCTGTGGCCAGTCAAAGGAAAGATTTGGACTATTCTGAGGAAGAAAGCAGAGAGACCTCGGAGGCCTAACACTATAGAAGGACTTTTGGAGGCCTATTATTCAGAGAAATTGCTGTTGTGAGTATCCATTGCGATAACTAGTTTGAGTTGAAGCCATGGTGATTGTGGTGCGACAACACCGAGTTCACCAGGCCGCATAGAGGTCCCCGATGAGCATGCGGGGAGATTCATGAGGATGGCCAACACAATCAGTTGAATGGGGTGAGCAGATGTAATCAAGCTCTGACTCTTCCCGCACTCATGGAGAGATGTGGCGGCCCGGCATGGTTTGAGTTGTTGCCGGTGGGATCGGTGAACACTTGGGAAGGGTGGTGGAGGCTGAGCACTGTTTTCCACTCAGATCCATCTTCAGAAGGATGTGTTGTCTTCAAGCCGGGGAAGATAAAGGTCTCTGCTTGTAGGAGAGATTCAAGAGATTAGAAGTATTAAGGATGCCCTATGTAGATGGATGAGTACTAAGATGGACACCATCATGCTATGAATTATACCTCCAAGAATTTATGAATTGATGCATCTGCGTGGGGCTTTTAAAGAAGAAATGCGAGAGGAGGCAAAGGCAAGCGATTAAGGCACGACCCAGAAATCGCTCTGAGCTCCATCTGAAGCTTAGGGACGACGATGGTAGGGGAAGTGGTCTTATTGGACTTGAAGAATGACATCCATAGAAACTAGCTGGTTGCGATTATGAATATTGAAACAATGAAAGAAAATTAAAGTACTGCACATGAAGTGGGAGGCTTGATAGATGAAGAAAATTAGAAGTGCTGAAGAACTAGTTGGAGAAAGGAGCTACTACCAGTTGAGGGAATATAAGTATATGTGAATGAATAAAAGTTATCACTTTAAGCCTAACCCAACTTGCCAACACACTATACACTAGCACTGAGGAACCATGAAAACTTTCATATGGTAGAGGGAGCAGACGGGATGCTAGACTGGACATAATTACCCGTGAAGCTTATCTTTGAGCCTGAGTTCTAATTCTGCTCTGTAATAGAGGGACAATAGAGGAGATTATCAGGGTCAGAAAAAACTCCATCATTTGAAGATCAGATGCTTTATTTCATGTCAAAAAACAAAAGGATTTTGAATTTGCATGAAAAGAAATTTTCTGACCATGAAAATTTCCAAGTAAACTAACAGTCTTCAGACAACCTAATCTTATCTTTGAAGAATGCGGAGAGTGCGGGTAGGGCAAGCGCTCAGTGTAGAAAGAGCCTAAGGATTCATTTTTCAAGTGACACCAGAAAGAAGTCAGATTGTATGGTAGTAATTCTGAGAAGTAATGAGCTGAATGAAAGGAGGAGTTGAAAGAAGGGATATAGGAAGAGAAACAACGAAATTGGAGGAAGAACTTGGTAGCACCGGTTCAAAGCTAGAGAAAGAAAACAATAAAAATGCAGCCCACGCAGCAGGGGAAGAAGGAAGAAGTTAAAGCTTACAATCTCCAGTTCCATTCTCTCAAAAGTTGCAAAAAAGAAAAGCAGAAGTGGGGTTCTCTGATTCTGTGAAACATGTTTAAGAAGATAGAGATTAACGTCATTTTCTCGGATAAATTGTTCATGTATGCATGATCTCTTAAAAATTCATGAAATATATTGAGCAAAAAAAGAAAAGATTGCGAGAAGGATGGCGTGAACTGGCGGCTATCAGTGGTGTAGTGATTGGAAAATTGAGAGAAAATGCGGGATCGAGCCGGTTTATATATACAAAAGTGGGGATCGTCATTTGGAAAAGCATTGTGTGATTTTGGAGCTAGCATCAACTTGATGCCTTTGTCTGTTGCTAAAAGATTAAGTTTAGGGGAGCTCACTCCCACGACCGTGACCTGCGGATGGCGAGACAGGACGTGGCTTCGGCTGAGGGCATCATGAATCATCTTGTCGAAGTCGGAAAATTGTGCTTTCCGGTGGACTTTGTAGTCATTGATATAGAGGAAGATAAACAAGTCTTATTGCTATTAAGGAAGACCATTCTTAGCAGGCGGCGTCAAATTGATGTGCAGAGCGGCTCTCGGGGTTGGAGAGTGACGTTGCTTCAATCTCAGCGGCAGTTTAAACAACAAAAAACGATAAATGTTTATTGTAAGTGTAAACAAAAATTCTGTCGGTTATGGGCCGATACCGATTGTAATTTTCGAATTCAATGAATGAGAGCCAGAGATGAATTTCCGATTATCTTGAGCATCTTGTTTTTAAAGTGAACTCTAGTTTAAATTAAAAAATTTATTTTCGGTGTTGGAGAAAGCGTTATAGAAAAATCAGCGATTATGAAGAAAAGTTCTTTGAAGAAAACCTGAGTCTGAAGGTTGTGCCCCAGGAATAGCCTGAACATTTAAGTATGCCTTCTTGCAACCAGAAAAAGGAAAGCCAATTATCATTTCAGTTGGATTAACTTCATTTGGAAAAACCTTCTTTGGAGACTCTCAAATATAAAAACCAATAAGTGGTCTATAGAGAAAATTTGAAAAATTAGTCATTAATGTATACAGTCTATTGGAGAGAATCTTAGAACTTCTATGGAACATCGAGAGAAGGTTGAATCCATTAATGAAAGAAATCTTGAAATATTCAAATAGGGCTTCATATATGCGATCTCAGACAGGTCTTGATTGAGCCAGTGCATAGTTCCAAAGAAGGGAGGATTCAGCGCTGATGAATGGAAAGAATGGAATTGATTCCTACAAAGAGACATGACATGATGGAAGTGTGACTCTGAGGAAACTTAACATTGCTACGAAGGGACCATTATCCTCTACCACTGTTGACCAAATGTTGGACGGAGTTAGCAAGAGCCTCCCCATTCTTTGTTTTCTTGATGGATATTCTAGTTATAACGGTGCAATAGCCTGAAGGATCGGGAGAAATCAACATTTACATGTCTTATGGCACCTTTGCCTTTAGAAGGATGCCATTTGAATTATGTAATCTCTTGCCACCTTTCAAAAGATATATGTCTTATATTTACGACTTGGTGGAAGAGGTTATCAAATATTATGGATAGCTTCTCGAGATATATGGATCCAGTTTTGAAGATTGTTTGAAAAACTTAGAAACGGTAATTCAGAGGACAAAAATCTAGCTTTAAATTGGGAAAAATGTCATTTCATGGTAACTGAAGGTATTGTCTTGGGGCATAAGATTTTTGCTGCTGGATTGGAAGTAGACCAAGCAAAGACTGTTGTTATAAAAACTCTCATGTCACCTACAATAGTGAAGGGAATAAGAAGTTTCCCGGGACATGCTGGATTTTACAGAAGTTCATTAAGGATTTTTCAAAAATCTCCATACTATCGTGTAGACTGTTGGAAAAAGATGCAAAATTTGATTTTGATGAATCATGCAGATCTGCATTTGAGGAAATTAAATCCAGATTAGTATTGGCTCCCATTATGTTGACACAGACTGGAACAATGAGTTTGAAATTATGTGTGATACCGGTGATTATGCGTGGGCGTATTGGAGACAAGAAATGAAAAAGATATTCAAGGCCATATATTATGATAAAACATTCAATGAGGCATAAGAGAACTACTCCACACAATGAAGGAGATGCTAGCAATGGTATTTTGCTTATGAAAAATTCAGGCCCCTAATATATTGGGTCCCATTGTTTGTAATACATGATCATGCTGCGATTAAATATCAATGGCAAAGAAGGATGCGAAAGCAGGCGATCGGATGGGTGCTCTTGTTAAGAGTTTGATCTTGAGTCTAAGGGATAAGAAGAATTGGTAGACAAATAGTGTAGGATCACTTGTCTGAATTGGAGAAAATTCTTTGGAACGAGAAAGAGGACGAAATAGTGAAATTTTTCTTTGATGAGCATCTTTATTGATGTTATCGATCTGAAGAACACTAGTATGTTGATATTGTCAATTACTTAGCTTGTGGAGTTGCGTGAATTTAGCTGCAGTGAATGAAGTGAAGCGATTGCGGATTGTATTTATGAGATGACCGCTCTGTATAGAAGAGGGACGGAGACATGATCATAAGGAGATGTGTCCCGAAGCGAGCGAGGTGGTAGTATGGAGAAATGTCATGCATCACCATATGGAGGACACTTTGTAGGAGACAGGTGGCAAGACATCTCAGTTCTCAATCAGTTCATTATTTATATTCAAGACTGTTTTGAATGGGTAAAACATTGTGATGCTTGTCGGAGAATGGGCGACATTAAAATGAAATGCCCCCTCTGAGTCTTGTGGTGCATATTTTGATGTATGTGGAATAGACTTTATGGGACCTTTCCCATCATCATTTGACAATATGTACAGTCTATGAATGTGATTAATATATCCGATAGTTGGAAAGCAATAACTTGTCCTGAGAGTATGCCATCACGATTGGTTGGTTATACAAAGAAACATTTTGAGCAAATTTGAACACAGATAATCTGTCAGGTGATGAGAAGCCATTTGCCAAATCAAGTTTTGTAAAACTCATGACGGATATGGAATCAAACATCTAATGGGATTGGCTTATCACCCTCAATCAAATGACAAATTTAATGGAAATAAACAAATTCTGGAGAGAAAACGGTAAATCTGAAGCGAGAAATATTGGTCTATAAAGCGGATGATGCCTTGTGGGCTTATAGAGCTGCTTACAAAACTCCATTGGAATGTCCCCATAAGGTATATGGATCTCTTGAGGTGAAATACAGGCCTGTGGTATCAGAAAGCCTTGACTGTGAGCTTTCCAAAACTACTAAGGAGAAGAGACTACTCCAAATGAATGAATTGGAAGAATTGAGAAATGAAGCTTATGACAATGCCAGAATCTATACGGAAAAAACCAAGAGGTGGCATGATAAAAAAAATCCTAAGGAGGGAATTCAAGGAAAGAGAACAAGTTCTCTTATACAACTCCAGGCTCAAGCTATTTTCAAGGAAATTGAAGTCGAGATGGAGTGATCCATACACAGTGGTAACAAGTACACCCTTTGGAGTAGTAACACTGAAGACTGAATCTGGAAGTGAATTCAAAGTAAACAGTCAGAGACTAAAGCATTATCTTGGTGGAAGCATAAAGGAGGTAGATCCAGATTTTGAAAAGGGAAAAGAGAATTACTGAAATGAAGACACTTTGCAGCCTGTGTCTAGCTAAGGACATTAAATTGGCGAACTGTAGGAGAAGCGACGAACAGAATTTTTATTTTGTGCTTTAATGTTGATTACTTATATGATTTTGAAGTTTTTTTTTTAACTTTGACTTTGTTAGAAGTTTTATTAGGAAGTTTGATCATTTGCTAAAGTTTTTTTTTTTTACAGAAAAGATGAACTGGAATAAGATGTTATTATAAAGCACACTGCTTATCAGCGAATTATTAGAAAATAGCTACAAAGGGAGCATTTCTATTTCCTAAATTTGTTTTAGATAATAATGCATAGTTGAGTTTGAAAATTTGATGATTTTAAAAGCTTAATTAATTAGACAACTTTCAGGTGCTAATTGCTTAATTTCTTTGTTGAGTATTTTGATGCTAATGAGATTGTTGTTCATAATTGAATTGAGGAATTTATGTTCATTTATATGTTTTCTAAGTCACAGTGCGTGGTGGGCCCGGGTGTGGGTGGTCGCGAATTGGAAGACATTTTTAAGTTGCAGAAATTTGGGGAAACAAATATTTGGTCGCGACAATAAAGTCTTTGTCGCAACACTAGAAAGTTCGATCTTGACATCACTTACTGCAAAATGATGGAAACTTATCGTGACCCTGTTTTTCATGTCGCAACAAAATTTTTGAAATTAAAGTAAATGGCAACGAAGCAGTGTATGACCGACTGATAATGTCGCGTTTCTACCCTTGAGTTTGAGCCAATTTATGTGGCGACAATATTTTTCTTCTCGCAATAGGGTTGTGATCTATAGACATTTGAAACAGAAAGAGATTTGTTAGGTATAACGACATGTGTCGCGACAAATCCTCTGTCTTGTCGAGACCTAGCCATTGTTACGACAACAACCTTAAAATGTTAAAATCCGACATGAAAAAAATTTAATAATAAAGGCTAGGTGCAAAATTTTTTAATTTGAAGAGTCACAAGATGAATTCCACATTTAAATTCAAAAATTATTGTTGTGACCTAATCATTAATTATTGCGACATACGAAGAGAAACATTCATTTATTGAGCCATTAATTGAAGAACACTTCAAAACTGAAAAGCCCACCTCCTTCCAATTGCCTCACATCATTCATAATCTCACCCAATTTCCACTTTCTTCCTCTCTTCGACATCTCAAAACCCTATACTTAGACAGCAAACCTCAAATCGAGGTCTCATCAATGGCGAGAACCCCAAAGCACGGTCGGAATCTTGGTGAGGGTATGGAAGAGTATGCAACAAGTGAAGAGGAGGTTCATCTGGAACCTCAAACAGAGACGACTCCAGTGGCAGAACCAGAAGCACAGGGAGAGGAACAAAACCTAGCTCGAAAGAAGAAAGCGAAAGAAGCTGAGAGCAAGTTAGAGTTTGAGCAAGGCGGAAGGATCGAGAATAGACATTCATTTCAAATGAAGCTATAACTACGGGAGAAGAATATGAGCGACAAAGTTTATTAGAAAGGGGGTTTGGTACGTTCATCTCACCCCTTTGCGAGATAATAGAAAAAGAACAGGCTTGTTTTGCAAGCACAAACCACACAGCTTCATTGCCATGATCGAGAATTCTATGCTAACATGATAGATATGAAAGAAGATTTAGTGTTCGTCAGAGGAATATGGGTCCCCATGGGCCATGAAAGGATTAATGAAGTTCTCCAAATCAAGGATCCCTAGAAAGCCCAACCATGAGAAGATTGTAGATTTCTGACGAGTACGGAAAAGGAGTGGAGTTCGTAAGAAAGATCTATGAATCCATCATGACTCATTATGAAGATGCTAATGTGTGGTTTTATTTCATTGCTTCTATCATGATTCCCACCAAGCATCTGAGCACCATAAGGGAGCAAGAAGCCATCATCTTGTATGCCTTACTGAAGGGATACAAGTTCGATGTGGGGAAGATAATTGAAACATCCATAAGGTGCTTCCACAAAAATGTAAAAAGGGGACTAATCCCTCGTTAAACCTTAGTCAGAGGCTTTTACATTTGGGCAGGTGAGGATATGGGTAGAGGAAGAAACCTGTCCTAAGTTTCTCATCAGTAGTGATAGGGGTGACAAAGGCCTAAAAAAGAGACATAAAGAGGAAGGAAATGGAGATTGTGGAAGTAGTAGAGGAGCACGAGGAAGAAGGAGCATGAGCAATTAGGGATGGAACAAATCCCGAGGACGAAATTCAGTGGGATGAGGATGTAGAGTAGAAGAAGTCCATTAATTCACTCACCTCTTGATATAAGGGAGAGTTTTTTTGAACTAGTAGAGTGTTCCAAGAGCAATCAAGGAAATGCAGAAATTATGGAGATGCTGGTGTCAATGAAAAAGGAAATGGAGGAGAGAGAAAGGAGATGGGGCATCGATAGAAGATTGAGAAAGTTTAGTGAAACTTGAAGAAGGGAACAACGATGAACAATGCTCAGCAGAGGGATCAGAATGGAAAGAAGAAATAGAAAGGAGAAAAAGAATTAATGCAAGGTTGGACACAAAATAAGACCTTCTCTGATGAGCAATTTGAAAAGAGATGAAGAGGTTCTTTCATTTTTAGAAAAGAGAAGAGGAAAAGATGGAGGCTTGATGTGCAGAAAGGCGGAGGGTTCATGTCTCTATAAGGAACAAATCAAGGAATTTAGGAAAGCTCATGGGAAAGAATAAGAAGCTGAGATGGGATGTGTACAACTAAAAATTATGGAATGATAGTGCGGACCGAGAGTGATTTAATTTTATTGTGTTCATCACAAATATACTCCTAAAGTTGAAGGATCTATAAATACCACAGGTATTAAACTGAATCAATTGATCACCTTGGTGGAGTACACCAATGATTAATGCCTCTTCAACGAGAACCACCCGGCAAAGAAAGCTGACATCTCCATTTCCCAAATTTCCTCCATCTACAGCTAGCTTTAACCTTAGAACCTCGAAAACCTAAAGTTCCAAATCTGCAAGAAGAAAATTCCCTTGTATTCTTTTTTCTCTCCAAACAAATTTGTATTCATTCCTCTTAAATAAAAGCTCAAAACCAATTACTGAATGATTGTGTGTGAAATTCTTTGAGTCTTGTGTTATTTGCACTATAGATTGTGTTTTTGTTTGAAATAAATGAAAGAGTATGATGTGAACAATGGGTTTGGTGAAGATGTGAATTGTTTGGATGCATTGAATTGGTTGAATCAAGTTGTTTATGTAATTCTTGGTTTGTTTACCCAGTGTGAAATGATATGTTGAATTAATATATAACTACTGAAGAGTCGACAATAAATGTGCTTGAAAATTGTGGTAGGCTTCAGCGAGCCCGGAAAGAAAAGTTGCAAGTTTAGCTGGAATGAAGTTGAATGCTCAGATTTAGGAAGATGTACTCAATAGAAATAACAAATAAGGCTTTTGAGACTATTTGTGTAAATAAATAAAATCAATAAATCCTAAGCAAATGCACATGGTCAGTAGGTCCTTAACAAATTCATTTGAAAGATTAAGGACATCTTAAGTTTCGATCACAGTCAAATAGTCCAATGTCTAGAACTTGTTAGATTATTAGTCAAGAAATCTGAAGCAATACCACTAACAGGAAGTGATATAGGTCATCCTTGGAAGTTTGAGCCTTTCAAGCCTACCCTCATAATATGCATATGCATACCCTCTAGTTCCAGAATTAAGCTAAATTGTCTAATTTCTTCATTAAAACAATAATTAGAAGCCTCAAACCCTTCATTTATTCTAATCCTACAATAAAGAATCCTTTATTGCCCAGGTTTCAGGACAAGAAATTCAAAATGCAGAAAAGGAAAAAATTGGGGGAATGTTATTTTGATTTGAAAGAGGAAAAGATAAGGATGAAAGAAGAACAAGGTGAAGGAAAGGAAAGGAATTCAGAGAAGAATTCAAGGGTTATAAATTGTCAAATTGGAATAAGTTATGTCTCTTAGCCTTCCTCTCTTGAACAATTACGTTCATAGGGGTGTTTCAACACCTAGTACCCTAATGCCAACTAGTATGGGAGAGTGTTAACCCCAGTTCTCTAGAGTGTTGCCTAAAAGACAAAAATATTGCATTATTTCACAAAATCTTTAACAAGTAAAAAGCAAAAAGGAAAAACTATCTAAAGGCTGAATTGATAAGTATGGCGGTGGTAAATAAAAATACCAAGATGAGTATGCGATATATTGCTGAAGATAAGTTGGGGAATATTTTTCTTGACATGGTAGGAAAAGGGATGAAGGATAGAGGCAAAGATACAAAATTGAAGGTGGAATGCGGGTAATTTTTAGCCCTAAATTCTCCAATTTGTCACCTTGAAATTTTAAACCAAGAAACACAAGCCTAAAATACCTAATTGATGCTTGAGATTAACTAGCACATTAGTGGAGACTAATATGAAAAACAACATAAGGACTTTGAAGAATTAATAAATAGTAGCTGTGTAAAGTCCCGGAGGGTGCTAATTTTGCGAGGGGAAGGGAAAGAAGACCATCACACACTCATAGATCCAAGATGAATTAGTGAATTGTTTGCATTTGAAATCATTAGTTTGTTTGTGTGATGGTGAAAATTTTCCTAGTCCCCAAATTGAAAACTAAATTTGAAACCATGATGAACCTAACTAGTTTCAATTCAAGTTGCGAATTAAAAAAGGATTGCAGTAGAAAATAGAAAAATGTCCCTAAAAATAAAGCTAAATTGTTTGAGGACAAACAAAATTTTCTTCTCTTTGCTTGGGGACAGTAAACTTTAAGTTTAGGAGATTTGATGAGTCTTAAACTCATATATTTTTTAATCCATTTTACAGCTTATTTTTTAGTATCTTTAGATATGTTTTAATGCTAATTATAAATATTTTCCAACTTGGTGTTTTCTGAGTTTAATTCAAAGGAGAAAATTCCGACAAGAAAGAGAGAAAAACAGTGCGGCGGTCTACGTTGCGACGAGTTTTGTGTGTTGCAAACTTCTAGCGAAATGGCAAAGGAACTTCCGGTCCGCGACATATTTCCTTTGTCATAACACAAAGATGCCAGAATAACAGTGAGATGAGCTCTGTTGGGACAAAAAAGTGAAACTGTCCATGACAAAATGGGAAGAATACTAACAGACCGGCGAGACGAAAGAAAATTTGAATTGCGACAAAGTTTGTTGAGGATGTCAAACCTGAGGAAAGTATCACGTAGAAAAGCTCAATAATAGCTACAAATGAAATAGGAAGAAGCGATGCATTTGCGACGAGGTATCTTCTGTCACGACCAATGAAACGTAGGAAGAATGCTGCGACGAGATAAGTTTATGTTTACCGCGTAATGAAGAATAGAAGGCAAAATCTACGTAGCGATAGAATCCTTTTTTCTATCCGACGCGATTATTGCAACATGGAAAAGCGTTGAGGCGAGAAGAAGAGCTTGAGGAAAGATTTACGTCACGACAAAGATAATATAGCCGTGACGCGAAAGAAGTTTATGTTGCGAAAGCGAAGAGATTATGTATGTCGCGACACTTAAGGAAGAAGTTTCTGTTGCGACAAGATTATGTATGTCGCGACGTTGAAAGAAGAAGAAACTCTGGTTGTGACAGATAAACAAAGTTGCGACATGTGATGCGCCAGTGAAGGCCGACCTGGTTGCGGCGCAAAGATCGATGTTGAACGCTGGCGAAGAGATGTTTCGATGTCGAGACGGGGGATCTTAAGGTCATTGACACGAGAGATAAGCGAGCACGGATAAACAAGATCGCGACGGACTTTTCTAATAAATGACAAACATTTAACACAAGGAAGAAGTTTGGGTAGCATTAACAAAACTAGGTCAGCATTACGAATGGCCCGAATAAAGAATCATGTCGTGACATAATAAAGAAACTGAGTGTGACAGCAAACATCGACAACACCAAGAGGCCATGTCGCAACATCAAAATGAAGCTACAACAAGAAATTAGGTTAAGTGGTGACAAAACTTTGTCGCGACAGACTTTTTGGGTCGCGACAGAAATTTTGATAATACAAGAAACATTGTTGTAATAAGAACCAAAACAGAAATGTTGTCGCGACATAAAGCGGGCGAAGTTATGTAGACAAATTGTCGATCGTAAAGCAGACCCTCGCTATTCAACCACACATAAGATTGTCGCGACATAGAACGGTTAGAATGACAGACTTTGCAAGACAAATCGTTAAGGAGCCAAAGAAAGATCTGTTGCGACAGAGGAAACTTTGTCGTGATAGAATGAATATGCTGAAGAAAAGAATACTATCATGACCAAGGAAACTCTGTCACGTGAGGAATCCAGAAGAACCACAGGGAATAGAATTAGAGATGAAGCGGCATCTTTTTGCCAATAGAGACTTGCGATGAAGATTGAAAACTGTCTCCCTGAGCTTTCCAGTTTCGCAATAGAGAATGCGTTACGGGCGAATTTTGAGGATCATAATGTAGCCTCGAAGTGGGGCCTCTAGGAGCTCTATAAATGGCTCATTTGAGGAAGCATGTAAGGTCGGAGGAAAAACCAAAGCATATGGGGAGTTGAGGACTCTTTTGTATTATATTTTTCTTTTATTTTCTTTTATTTATTTATTTTTTCTTTTCTTCGTAGATTAGATTTAGCGTAGAATTTTGATTTGTTTATTGGAACTGAAATAGTGAATTGTTTAAAAGTTTAGAAGTTGAATTAAATTGTTGAAATTCATTTTGGGTGCCAATAAGATCGATAAGAAATCTATCTGAAGATGGAATTCATTTCTTTCAGTTGATTGCAGTTACAATGGAATTTTCCTGATTAGTATTTCAGTGTTCACTATGATCTAATTTTTGAGAACACAACTTCTGCTGGGAAAGATCTAATGTTAGTTATGGTATTTTTTGCACAATTAGAATGAAACTTCCTAGGTTGAGAATCTTGAATTTATTTGAATGGTGATGTTCATGAAGTGAATTGTTCCCAGTAAAACTAATACCATAAAATTTGTATGTGACGCCCGAATCCGGGGTCAGTTGACTACCGTCCTTCATGGAATACAAGTGGATGTTGGGTTTGACGCCACTTCAAAAATCGAAGAGTCTCCCTTTGTGCGGGAGCTCTACTCCAAATACAACACTGCATAAGAGCACATCCCAACAGTTCGATATATGATGCATGTTAAAGCGACCGCTTGGGCTCATAAGCTAATACTCATAACAATGTATATATATGTCAACTGTCAACCATAGTTCAAGAGTTCAAAAGTTTACTCTTATACAACACATATATTAAAAATTAGGGAATTCTAATACATGTAATACAAGACAAGAAATCAGGCTTTCTTCACAAACCTCGGTCTACAGAATGAGTGGTCCCCTCACCCAGCTCCCCTGTGTAAATAGTATCCCTCGACGGGGTGAGCTAATGCTCAGTAGTGGAATCACCCTAAGTGGGCTACTCTCCACCTAAGTGCGATTACTGACTCCAAATAAACACACATCAGCTCAAAATGCATGATCCTACTTGAAAGTTTAGCGATCATCTTGTACCACTAGTCCTCGCGGCTCCTCGCTCCTTTCGCCTCGTGTAGGAAATTATTATGTTTATTTGTTTGTGGACAACCCTCCGATGTGTATATATCAATTGGGCGTCTCGATTGATGTGTTATGGACTACCTCAGATGTATATCGAATTGGGCGAGTCTCCAGACGATTGATATTTTTAGTATGGAATTTGCACCTCGATAATTATCATTTTTAGACAACCCTTCGAACCATTTTCTCTAGACTCACCTCATGCACTCACTCCTATCATTCTAGGGTGCCTAGTGCATATGGAATGCATGATGTCAATTCCATTACGATCATGTACATGCAAATATATAAACATGCATATATTCACATAAAATTAATCACACAATCATGTCATGAAATTTCACATTTCATACACCAAAATTAGCTCGTTTGGACTAATTTTCAAACACGAGCAATTCAACTTGAATCACTCGACCAAACACATTTTTACACAAAAATATATTTTGTGAACACTATTCTCGGGAATAGTGAAACCTCGATTACCTATTCTGAAAAATCCTGTCGTCGGTTCATTTTTGTGAACGGGTTTCTGACCATTCGACTCATTCCAAAATCAATACATGATTTATCACATAATTTGTGAAATAAACACCCAAACGGCCCCTCACGGTCATAATTTGGACATTTTTGGATTCAATAGAATTCAAACAATTCGGTCCCGACTTTGGGGCCAGATCAACTGTGGATTCGAGCCTGGTAACGAAACATTGAAAAACTCTTAAATAAAGTGGTAAAACCCAAGTAGGGAGAAACCCTACCTCACAGAGTTTGTCTAAACTCCTTAAATCCGGTACCCATGCGAAGCCCTCTCGCGACGAAACCTTCCTTCTTGTCCGAGACGACTGCCAAACGGTCGGATCCCACGATTCTAGAGATGAAGTCCATATTCTCTGCAATAAAGGAAATCGGCTACTGGTTCTCTCTTCCAGCTTTTCACGTTTTCTCCCCTTTTGAATTTGAGAAGATGAGTACTATTCCTTATTTTGGCATTTTCTAACTTAAAACAATTCCATTAATACCAATTATGTCCTTCTTTTCCCAGTTTTGACATTCGGCACTATCTCGGCCATCCATTTTCATCATTTCTCTACTCATGCCACTTATGACACATGAGTACGTGTTATATGTGACTTTTGTTGCATCGAAAATACGGCACCCAAAACGCGATGCCTCGAAAAACGTGTAAATCCGACTGTCTCGGAATTCTACGAAATTCGACATGCTAGCTAGATTTCGCGAGACGATTCCAACGGTGAAATCCGTTTCAACATCTGAGATCTAGAGAATAAATTTTGGAATTTTTACCAAAATTATAATTTTGTAACCAAAATTACGATTTTGCCATTTTTCTAGAAATTGGAATTTCTCGGGTCTTACATTCTCCTCCTTAAAGGAATTTACGTCCGAAGTGCGGACAATCACTACACAACACATGCATATCTGGCGTCGCTCTACCGTACATGTAAACTAGTCATCTCGATATTTAAGCGACTAAACCCGTGCGCCGTCCCTAAGCAAAGAAGGGATAGGTGGCCCGCGCTCGATGTCCTCGCGTTCCCCGTTTCCTCCACTCCATAGTGCCGCCATAGCACTCTCACTAGCCTCACGGTCTTGCGTCGTAAAACCTATTCACGGCTATCCAAAATACATATTGGTCGCCATGAGTTCCGTCGATTAATACCGACCTCAATCTGTCCCCGATCCACCATGAAATTTGGATCTGGAGTATACTTCAGACATGGAGATGTGAAGCTTACCTCGTGGACACGACATCTTTGGGCGGTAAAACCAGCCCCGATGCGCTCGATTGCCACCCTCTCGAGTATCTCGAAAGGTCCAGTAGACCTCGGCTTGACGGGCGGCAGCGGTCTGTAATAAAATGCGCTATGCGCAGAATTGCGCGCGTCTGTAAAGTAATATAATGCCTGCTATTAGTGTGGATGTCGATCCACGAGGGCCAGTGTGACTACAAAGGTTGGCTTGGAATAATATCACGAAGAGATGATTTTAGGAAAGAAGGTGAATATGTGAAAGTCGGCGAGTTTAGATTCTAATGGTGTTGGTATTGAAGGGTGGGGTTATATCTCCCCTGTCAACGCCAAGCTAGGTTATTTCTTCAAGAACTCATTATTATTCAATGTATTTGGTACATCATGCGGTGATCTTACTTACGAGATATCCTCTCTCGAGGTATATCCGCCTCTCTGTGAATAAAGATTCAGTATATCTACATCTCAACTCGGTGTCGAGAATGTAAACGTTAACCCCGAATACTTACCTTCGGGATGGAATATCTCTATTTCTGAATCGTGAGAAGAAAGTACGCTCTACCGGATCACAGATAACCTCATCTCTCGAATCTCGTCTCCAATGTGATTATGCCAATGTTGGCCGGAACATCGCCATATAATTAAGCCACGGATATAGAGCGGATGCGAACAAATTGATAAATAAGCTGGAATAAATAAAGATCGAACTTTTAATCCCGTCAACACATAGCGAGGGTTCAACAACCCTGAAATAGATCTAGAACATCTTGAATGAAAGATAAAAATGTTTAGTATTAAAAACATCATTCTAATATCCAAAAATAAGCAGTACAAATCTCGGGCATAGCGAGAAGTCGTGTCACTACCTTTCTGGAATTTCGTGCCTTGATTCGTCGCCTCCCGATCCCCGCAGGTACAGGAGTCATTCGTACTTTAAATGATAGGGTTCAGATCTCGAGCTGACGTCGCGACGTTGCAACGTCGCGACGTTGAGACGTCGCGACATTGAGACGTCGCGACGTTTTCCACTTGTTGACTTCTGCATTGTTGACCCGACGTCGTGACGTTGGGGCGTCGCGACGTGGGGACGTCGCGACGTTGGGACGCCCATCGCGGCGTGGCGATCGCTTCCTTGCTCACGATCCCCATTGCTCCCGAAATTGCTTTCAAGAGCGCTCTTTTCGCTCGATGTACCGACATCAAACCGGACACCGTCAGAGTCTAGCCACCAAAAACTATAAAATTACTATAAAATAAACGTGAAAATGAAGCCAAGCGAGTATAATATATGAGTGTTTTAGGCTTCTCATCACCTAAACTTAGTTTCTTGCTTGTCCTCAAAAGCGAAGCCCAGCTCGCCGAGGACACACACACGACATGTGCCACTAACACTAAACTGAGTGTTACACATCTTTAAAATGAGGATCAATTTGGATGACTCACCACATTTGTGTTGCTTTCGAAGTTCACAAAATGCATACAGATATTTGACTTCCAGAAAATTCGGTTGAAATAGGTAGAAGTGACTAGTGCATCAAATCCCATGGTATTCAATAACCTTTCCCAAAACCCCTATGTGCTTATAATGAATGACCTCGAGTATATACAGGTTGACACACCCACCGTAAGCTCCACATCACCTAGTTGGAAGCGAACTAGAAAAGGATAAGCACTTTGTTATTCATGTCCAAATACCACCGAGAAACTTTCGATATACCAAAATAAATGGAAGAAGACCTAATGCCAGAAGTTTTAGCTAGTGTTCTTGTAGCGGGGATCCGTGGTATTTCCCCGCAGTTGGTTAGGGCACGGGCATTAAATTCCTTCAAACTTCTGAACACTCAACCAGGCTTCGAAAGGCCCTAGGTGCGTGAATGATCAATATTTTGTCCCATGTAGCGGGCAGTGAAGTTAATGACTCCCGGCCAGTTGGCTCGGGCATTAGGCTGACGGACCCTCGGTGTGCGGGTTAGGTGGACAATCCCGCCAAAAGCGATGGGCCGAAAGCGTGGGTGTGTATGCCGTATTGTGCGCCTATGTGTGCAAGTGCGTCGCCTCAAGTAATATAGTGTACTAAGTGCGGATATCGATCCATGAGAGGTAATGTGATCTGACTTTCAGTTTAAATATTATCTGAACCTAAAATGGTAATGAATTCCAATTAATAAAAAGAAAAACTAATCCTATATTATTTGCTAAATCAATTAATTATGAAAACTAGGGTCTTGCCTTCACCTGCCACACTCGATGAATTTTAACAAAGAGAAATTGTTTATTTAATATTTCATATGATTTACGCTAGCGGGTTGATCGTACTGCAGATATTCTCTCTCGAGATATATCTGCCTATCTCGCCAGTGGGGTGTATTGCATCTCTGCCTTGGCCCCTCGACTTGAAAGCGGCTTAAATGTATAAACCTAATACTTACACTTGGAACCGGGATATCTCTATTCCCCGATTGACCAATTGTTGCTGTTACGTAATCACAGAGTGCATCATCTCTCGATCTCAGCTTCTAACATTAGCATGCCAAAGTTGTGAGCCTTAACATGTAATTATTGTAAAAATAAAACAAGTCGATAAAAATCTATACTTATATTAAATAAAAATGAAAATTAGAAACTAATCCATACAAATGCGGGATGAGTTTGACAAAACCACAGAATGAAACCTAAACTCTCTGTGTGAGGAGAAAACTGGTTATCAAAAGAAGAGAGAAAAGAGAGAGGATGAAAATAAACGATTTTGTTAGCCCCATCTCTCTTCTTCAATCTTGTTCTTCTGGCACCCTTCAAGATATGTACCTAGATTATTTACCTAGAGAGAATATATCTTCAAAAAACTCTAAATGCATGCAAATCCTCCTCCTTTGAGCTTCTCAAGTTCTTCATTATATTGAAGTGATTTCTTCATTTTAGTAGCTCAGTTTCTTCTTGTATTCACCCAAGAGTAGATGGCGAACTCTCACGTTGTCCGTCAAAGGACATTGTATATATTCTCTTGTTCGTTCATATGTTTTGCCGCTCTGTTCTTCTATACTCCTTTTCTCCTCTTCTTTGGGTTGAGTCTTTCTCAAATGTAAGTTGATAGCAGTGGCCATTTCAGACCATCTCTTCTTTCAAGCTATCCAAATGGTGTATGTTGAATTTGAACAGTAGCCCTTGTGTTCCATGAATTGAACTTGAGGTCTTATTCGGCGCGAACTCATTTTCATTTCAAGTTAATCTTTGCTC
This sequence comes from Tetrastigma voinierianum, assembly GCA_016808115.1. Lineage (NCBI taxonomy): Eukaryota > Viridiplantae > Streptophyta > Magnoliopsida > Vitales > Vitaceae > Tetrastigma > Tetrastigma voinierianum. Next base: position 67,912 of record JAEQBH010008837.1, on the reverse strand, counting down.
GCTTTGTCATTCTCTCATGTGAGTTTGACATCTCATTTGGATTAAAAAAGCGAGGCAACCCAGCAGGAGTAGTCCATTTCATATTTGATCTTGAAAATTCAGGTTGTGCCATAGTGAAATGCGGCGAGTTAACTAATTCATGTAGCTTCTTCTAGGCTTGATCTTTGGACTTGTGGAGATTGAGAGAGTGTTATAGCTTGCGTCCATGAAGTGGTGGTGGCTCCATCCAAAATTATGATTGCTCAGAGTATAGGGTACCTCCATATTGAGCACATCGATGCATATGGTTGCCACACTCGACTCGCACTGAGTTGTCACTCTTCTTCGATGCTCATCGCCCAATTGTCGTGATTCTTAGTTGTCGCCAAGGTGAGCCAATGCATTTGTTTCAACTCGATGATCGGATCCATCAGGATTGAAATCTTTGTATTCTCTTTGCTCTCTAAGTAGTATGTTTACGGTTCTCTAGCTCGGATCAAAAGGAACTAGTTCGCTCAATTCTATCTTCGTATGCATGCGCATTAACCTCCTCAAACCAAACAAACAAGAGAGACCAAGTAACAAGCACGAATGTAAAATGGCAAAATAAAATAAATAACAAATAAATAAAGAAAAATAAATAAAATGTATTAAATAAAAAAATTGATCCAAAGTAATATCTAGTGCTTGTTGTCAATATCAATACTAAACTTCACTTAACGGCGCCAAAACATGACAGCCGAAAAACGCTGCGGTGTAAATGACGCCTATGTGCGCAAGTGCACGCGTTGCCCCAAGTAATATAGTGTACTCGTGGTACGTGATATTTCCATCCACAGGACAATATCACTACAAAGGTTCGGGCTTTAGATAATATCTCAAGAGATGATTTTAGGAAAGAAGGTGAATATGTGAAAGTCGATCGAGTTTAGATTCTAATGAATTATTGGTATTGAAGGCTAGGTTATATCTCCCGTCACTTTAATGGATTATTTCTTCAAGATATTATTATTCAATGTATTTACAATTTGTCAACGGCGTAGGTGATCTTACTTTATTTAGATATTTTCTCGAGGTATATCCGCCTATCTCGTGAATAGAGTTGAGTATTCTATCTCAACTCGTATTCCGAGATGCTTTTAAACGTTTAATCCTAAATACCTTCGTGATCTGACATTCTGACACCGACCGATCGAAAGTGCCGCTCTACCTGCATCCCCGAATAACCTCATCTCTCAATCTCGCTCTCTCCTGGAAGGTGATTATGCCAATGCTGGCGATATCACCATATAATTAAACCACAGACATATAGAGCGTATGCTTAACAAATTGATAAATAACTGAATAAAATAAAGATCCAAACTTTAATCCACCAACACATGACAGGGTTCAACATAACCCTAGAAATATATCTAGAACATACTGAATGAAAAGATAAAAATGTTTAGTATTAAAAACATCATTCTAATATCCAAAAATAAGAAACAGTACAAATCTCTCGACACTTCTTCAAGTCCGTGTCACTGCCTGGAATTCGTGCCTTCGCTCAGACGCCCGGACCCCTTAATTTCGAGTCATTCGTGACTTTAAAATGATAGTTCAGATCTCGAATGACGTCGCGACGCTGAGACGCCGCGCGACGCTTTCCACTTGTTGACTCGCATTATTATCCGACACGCTGCGGATTACCGGGACGCCGCGCGACGTGGGACGCCGCGACGGGGACGCCGCGACGTTGGGACGCCGCTGACGCGATCGCTTTCCTCGCTTCGATCCCCATTGTCTAAAATTGCTTTCAAAGTCGCCTTTCGCCTCCAATGTACTGCGATCTCAAACCGTACACCAAATCGTGGAGTCTAGCCACAAAAACTAAGTAAAATTACTATAAAATAACCCAAAATGAAAGACCGACGAGTATAATATGAGTGTTTTAGGCACTCATCACCTTCCCATGCTTGCCGAACCCCGACCACTTCCTAGGCATCACCTTCAAGAAGACGTGATCCCCAACCTCGAACTCTAAGGGTCGACAGACATCCGCATAGCTCTTCTCCGTCGGCCTGAGGTGTCGACGCTTCTCACCTTCTCGAGGTGTCTCTAATCGCACGTGACCGATGGAGCTCTCTTCCACCCTACCCAATCATAACGTAATCTGCACGGCCTCCCATACAATGCCTCATATGGTGCCATTCAGATACCGTCGATAACTATCACAGAGACATCACCACTAAGGGCAATTGGGTTCCTCTACCCTTAAGACCCAGATCGATGCTCGCAAACAGGTCTCTAACACCAGATATAATCCTCACAACGTGTAACCCTACACAACCCCTTACTTTGTGTGTAAACGCCGACCTTCCTATGTCACAATCACGATAATCCAATGGATCATTAACCTAGTCCATGTCATGTATGACATCCATATACCCGAGCCCTGCCTACTTCAACACCCAATGCAATTTCCAAAGGTATCCAAACTCAGTCATCCTTTAATTCCTATCATCACTCAACTCTAAGTCTACGGATAACCCTCACCGCGGTGTTTTCATCTCGATTAACATAATTCTTCTGCTTACACTTCGAGCCTCTCATTCCCCGAATCGAACTATGAGTCTCTTTACTGGATCGAGTCCTAAAACAAACTCAACTCCATACCTCACCAAGACGGTGAATGATCGTGATCGCGGCACCCACACCCGACCCGACGCGATGTTACCGTGCACACGAATGCAATAATGCCGTACTGTGACACCCAATCCCGGGTCTACCATGAGCAGAATCTTCGAGATCTCCTAATTGCAACCCACCTATCAGTCAACTCTCACCCTACATCCTAGGAAGAACATCTTATTCTGCTTCTCTAAAGGCCTTAACCTAAGCTCCCAATCCAAGGTCGGCTGCATGACAACCCTACTTAAGGTCCCAATTACTAACAACCCGATGGTTGTCAACTTCATCCATGCCGCTTCCAACATCAACAACCACAGTCTACCACCCTAAGGTCTACCACGCCCGCTCGCGCAACCTCGACCGTCCCCGACTTCGACCCACACTCCTCGCCCTAGTCTATCTCAGGTTGTCGGGAGGCTTTGTATAGCACCCCGAACCGAACCGGTTCCTCCGACCCGCACTAGGTGGAGGAAATGGAACCAGATACTATCCTCGTTTCTATATTTAATCGATCGCACGTCCCAAAGTCCCGGGATCCTTTCTCCGGGGCAATTCTGCCTCACATGCCCAATCTCGCCCCGTCCTCGAAACTCATGTGAAGTGTAGTCTTCGCCTTCCCGAACTAGAAGAAAGTCGATCCTCCTCTTGCTACTAACACCCGTGATCCCGAGTGTTCCGAGCATCCTCGATCTCTATGGTTTGGCCATCCCAATCCATCAGTCCATGTCCCGTAGGCGAAGTCCTGATGATCCCGCCTCGAATGGACAACTTCACCCCATTCTCGACCTCCCGTGAATAACCCAGCCAATCCCAAGAAACTAATTATCTCGAAGACTGGGATATCTTGGCCTCTCCCAATGCATCACCGCTCAACCTTCTCCTCGGGTCGACCACACTCCCCGACGTCGACACCACGCGGTCCCAAAATCTCACCTCGCAAGACAAAACTCGCGACTAACGAACTCGGGCGTACGCTTGATGGTCTCTCAACAACTATAACACCATCCCCGCGATACCACTGCTCCCACTGGATCGGGAATGATCAAATGTCATCCACGAAGACTACGACAAACTGACTAAATAGGTCAATATCCATGACGATCCACAATGCCGCCGGGCAGATCATTAATCCAGCGGCATCAACAGAACTCAAAGTGCCTATAACGCAATATCCCAAACGCCGCCTTAGGGATATTTGTCTCCCTAACCTCGCCTAATGGTAACCGCTATGGTTTATCTGAGTAGACTCGCTCCTCCCAACCGATCAAATAAATCATCAATCCCCACGGGCACCGATCTCTCGATCGTAACCCCGTTCTCAACTACCTCCCGTAGTCCATGCACGAAGGGTCTCGCCTTCTTCTTCGCAAGGCAACCGGAGCGCCCCATGGGTGAAAGTGCCTTGGCCTAATGAACCCCTTGTCCAAAGAGCTCTTGTAGCCGGGACTTCGAAGTTCCCGTAACTCAATCGTGCCATCCTGCGCGGAGTCATAGAGATGGGCAGCAATTGTGGTGTAACCTCGACATCAAGTCTACGACCGTGGAGGTAGTCCGTAGCTCATCTAGAAAACATCCATACCGCACACACTACTCGAGGTAGATCTAAGTCCATTTCTCCTCGCCCTCTAGGGTAAGTGCTCAAGAAGGCCAACCCGCTTAACTCGTCTCTGACACTGGATTCCTGTGATAATCAGTCTCAAAATGCGTCATGTCATTCCCGAAATACTACACGAGTACCGGGCCCGCGCATGCACGCAGAACCTCCTACGCCTCACAATCGATAACGACCCCGTGTCGTCGCCCAACGATCCCTGTGCCGACATCGAACTCTGACATGTCCATGATCCTCAGGTCCACTGTGAGTAAAGTCCCCAAGATCTCTAACTCGCAACCTCGACATATCATTCATATCCTCGCCCTAATCCCTAGGGGAGAACTCACATACAAAGACTCCTCTAAGGTCCTCAGAGTAGTCCTCGCCTCTTCCACCATATTTCGCCTCACTTTCAAAAGGTGAACACAACTAGTCTAACCCTGTAGTGTCGCAGGTAATTTCCATAACTCTAACACTCTCTCAATCAGATATCCAATGGTCTCACATCATCGGATCTCCTCCCCCTGTGAATGTCGGAGGATGATGCGCCCTAAACTTCTAGGAGGCTATTAGACTCCCCGATCACCGTTATGCTAGCCGTGCGATAAAGAGCGTGAACACCTACCGCCTCAAAGAAGGCCTCACGATCAAATACCGGGCGTCGGTCAAATGTCACAGGCTCGACTAGTACCCTTCGTGGACGCCCTACGCCCTCCTCCTCTACTAGCCATCTACGCTGGCACGAAGTTAACATAATGTAGTATCTCAAGGCATAAACACAGCCCCGAGACACTAATCATACACAAAATCAGTGCATATATATCAAGTCCCTGCATTTATAAGCAATGCAAGATCCTTTATCCACATGTAAATCAATTTTATCAACAAAAATTTTATTTTTGAAAATTTCATTTTTCCAAAATTTTGTCTAGTTTTATTTGATTTGATTTTACTTTAATTTAATTTAAATAAATTTTTTTTTCTCGAATAAATTTTTTTTTATGATGAATGTTGTCCAAAATTGATCTCAGAATAGTACCGAGTCAAAACCTGGTAAAATAAGCCGAGTGCACCAAGTGCACAAACTTCCACAAATTTCAAATTTATGTGCCCAGTGCTGCCGTGCCGCACGCCGCACTCCCGCGCCGCGCCTGGTCGCTCGTGGCTCGCGAGTGCCCCATGACTCGCGCTTGCTCGCGTGTTTCCGCGCCCCACGGCTGGGAACGCCACAATACCGTCGCTGGCTCGTCCGCTCGCGGCCGCGGCGTCACGCCCGCAAGCGCCAACAACGCCGCGCCCACACCCAGCCTTTGTATCAAGGCGATCAGATCACAAGGCCTAGCCTGATACCCTTGAGTCACAATACAATCCCATTGTATTGCGATGCAACCTCTCACCACCAAATTTACCTCTTAGTCACGATACAAATACATTTCTCTTTGCAATACAATTTTTTTTTTCATTAATTTGACTCAGCAAAGAAACATAAAAACGGTTTTTTTTTTTTTTTTTTCATTATAATATTTTTTTTCAATTATTTCCAAGAAATTGAAAATCACTAAAAAAAAATTACTTATTTTTTTTTTCATTAACACTCAAATAAATTTATAAAATTTATTTTACCCCATTTTCTTCACTTTTACTACTTGTAAAATCTAAAATTATTTTCTTCCTCATAAATTAAATAAATTTATGAAATTTATTTTTACTTTCTTTTTCCAGCTTTTACATTGAAAATTTTTCTCCACCTTATATATATATATATACTCAGTATATATGAGATATATATTTTTTTTTTTTATTTTCAATAAACCAAATAAATTGCTTAAAATTTAGTTTTGTTTCTTTTATTTATTTATTTATTTTTCATTCAATTCGGAAAATAGTCCACTCTCAAAGCCTCCTTATATAACACTAACCCTAATGTTCAACCTCAAATTTATTAAAATTCGATTTCATTATCCAACACTCAAATAAATTTCAAAATTTATTTTTATTTTATTCTTCCAAGCTTTACTCATTGTAAACTCCAAAAGTTTTTTGTAAAGTTAATCATCAGGGGCATTACAAACATCTCATAACCTGGCAACATGGTAAGGTATAATGTATTCATCAAACATTTACACAACATTTCATCAAATCACACAAACACACTAAACACAAAGTATGCCAGTCCTGAAGGTTTACCATGATTTTGTGTAATCTCACCTAAATCACATCAAACCACCCGAAGTGGTGATGTTCTTACACTCAAAGACTATGGCCTAAGCCCAAATCCCCGCCCTAGGCAGCCGTATACCCAGGCTTTGATACCAAGTCGGACGCCCCAACTGGGGTCCGTTGACTACCGGTCAACTCATGAATACAAGCTGACAATGAGTTACCCACGCCTACTTCAAAATCTAAGTGCAGTCTCCTTGCAATGAGCTCTACCAAATACAACACCCGCATAAACCTGTCCCAAATGGGGCCCAATATAACGGTCTATGATTAAACTACTACTCGGGCTCATAAACCAATACTCATAACAATGTATATATATCCAACTATCCAACCATAGTTCAAGAGTCTGAAGTTTACTTATACAACACATATATTAAAATTAGAGAATTTAATACATGTAATACATCATAACCCAAAGCCATAATCCGGCTTTCTAAACTGCCTCTAGGACGAGCCGGGCCCCCGCGCACGCCTCAGACCGTGAAACAGCATCCCCATATGTGGTGAGCTAATGCCTCAGTGAGTGGAATCACCCTAAGTAGGCTACTCTCCACCCAAGTGCAGTGCAATGTCTAAAATAAACACACATCCAAGCAAATGCAATGATTCTACTTGAATGTTTAACTGACGATTTTGTACCAGTCCTCATCGACTCTCACACTCACCTAAGCCTCGTATGAGAATTATTATGTTTATTTGCTCATGGACAACCCGATGTAGAGAGACACCAATAATTGAGCCATTGATATTATTTATGGACTACCCTCCGATGTATATCAATTGGGCCGTCTCCGACGATTGATATTTTTAGTATGGACTACCCTCTGATAATTATCATTTTTAGACAACCCTTCGAACAATTTTCTCTAGACTCACCTCATGCACTCACTCCTATCATCCTAGGGTGCCCTAGTGCATATGGAATGCATGATGTCAATTCCATTACAGTCTATAACACATGCAAATATATAAACATGCATATATTCACATAAAATTAATCACACAATCATGTCATGAAATTTCACATTTCATACACCAAAATTAGCTCGCTTGGGCTAATTTTCAAACACGGCAATTCAATTTGAACTACTCTCGACCAAACACATTTTCAAAAATATATTTCAGAACACTATTCCTGAATAGTGAAACCCTTGGTTACTACCCCAAAATCACTAATCGCGTTCACATTGTGAACTCGGTTTCACGGCCATTCTCGGCCCCATTCCAATCAATACATGATTTATCACATAATTTAGAATAAAACACCCAAACAGCCCTCATGGTCACAACTGACATTTTGGATTCAATAAATTAAAATACCCGATCCTGCTCAGACCGGACAAACGGCCGCTCAAGGCCTCAAGCTAACCGAACATTGAAACACTCAAGAAGTGTAAACCCAAGTAGGAGAAATCCCTACCTCACGGAGAGTTTGTCTAAATTTAAATCCGGAGACCACGCCGGGCTCCTCTCCGCAGAACAACTTCTTCCTTCTTGTCTCCACGGATCGCCGATGGTCGGATCTCCCACGATTCTAGAGAGAAGTCCAACCTTCTCTCTCTAAAACCAAAGGAAATCGGCTACTGGTTCTCTCTTCCAGCTTTTCACGTTTTCTCCCCTTTTGAATTTGAGAAGATGAGTACTATTCCTTATTTGGCATTTTCTAACTTAAAAACAATTCCATTAATACCAATTATGTCATTCTTTTCCCGCTTTTGACATTCCAAGACTATCTCTACCATCCATTTTCATCATTTCTACTCATGCTACTTATGACACATGAGTACATGTTATATGTGACTTTTGTTGCACTGAAAATCGTTTTACTAAGACCAACGCAATGCCTCGAAAACGGTGTAACCCGACCGTCCCTGACCCGACGAAATTCGATACTAGCTAGATTTCGCGAGATCATCTCCAACGGTGAACCGCTTCTGGCCATCTGAGATTCAGAGAATAAATTATGGATTTTTTACCGAAATTACAATTTCGTAATCGAAATTACGATTTTGCCATTTTTCCGTAAATTGGAATTTCGTCTTACACTCAGATTCGACTTACTTCGGGAGGCCCTAAGTGACATGTAGATGAATATTCATGAGAGCATGGAGCAGTTACTTGGGGGTATGCTAGACTTATATTAAAGAACTAATGAGCTCTGAAAGATTACTTAGATAAATCCTCAATTTACTCATGGGTTGAGAATGAGTTGAGTGATCTATCAATTTAATCAATTAGAGATCTCTCGTATGGAGGAAATAATCTTGATCCCGTGCTTGATATAATCAAGGAAAGGGGAGAACTCTTTAAGATCTCAAGGATGAGACATCATTCATCTTCAGAAATCGCAACGGCCCCGTCTCTAAGCAAGAAACTGGCAATATAAAGTTAAACGGGTATGAAGTATTGTAGTTAGTAATTACCTTATTTTATAAAAGAATTTATATTACAAGTAATTGATTAGAAACATGAATCGTAAATGAAAATGATTCTCTATCCATGAAAAGTATAGTTAGCTGAGAACCTTAAACTATACCTACTTGTCTCTTTGACAAACTCAGATTCCAATTATGATAGAATCGAATTAGATTAATGCAGAATTGATACTCTCACAAGAGTGAAATCCTAGTCAACTTCTAGCAATAATCCGGTTCACCCATTTTATGTTTAGACTTAAAATTTTTCCTTATGTAGATGTAGAAATCTTATAGTAGAATTCTTAGTTATGCTATCGAAATTTCTATGAAATGGAAGTTCAAATAATGTGGAACTCGAAAGAAGGGGTAATTGAATTTTAAATTCTTTTCTAATCTTTATGGGAACGATATCCGGATCTATAGGTCCACTTCACATTTTGACGACTACAGACAGATAAGCACTTCAAACTAAATCTCTAAAGAATTCATTGACAAATCCATTTATCTTATGAGCATACAAGTTATTTTTGGTCTGAACAAGTTTATGATGCCTTTACTGGGGATTAGCATATAGTCCTGTGGTAATGGTACGGCAATTTGTGATATACTATCTGGGTCTTAACAAGAGCCTGCATACAGCCGAAAAGAGAAGGGATGACCATGGTTTAGAATGAGAAAGACAAGCTTCTTTCCACTCGTACAGTTACTATGACACCCTATCCCGGCACCCCATGTCAGGAAAAGGTATCACAAATATGAGAACTATAAACCTGTTAACTTATATAATTCTAAACAATTATCTTGAAAATATAAACTTACAAAAAATATAAACATATACATTATCATATTACAACCCCACCATTGGAGTGATCAACATAGTCAATTCCGTCATATACAAAAATTTTCATTGTTTTCAAAAAAAAATATGTACATCATTTGAAAATAAACCAAAACATCAGTGATGGGCACCTATTGGTCGTGGTCGGGTTTTTGCTGATGTGGACGCTCTTTCTATCACGCCTCGATACCTACACGGATAAACACCTATGCTAAGCTTTATAGCTTTGTGGGGATCCATAAATATGGATGACCACTATAACGATTGTCACAAACACATGAACAAATGCATCTAACTGTACATATACATATACATTTTTCATTTCATGTAGTTTCCATGTTTCATGTCTTTTAGAAACATTAAAAAAAAAAAAAAATTCATCTCATCATATGTCATGCTTGCATATTTCAAAGAAGTGTATCATGAAACGAAATCAGATGTATTCGTGCGTACTCATCACCGTATCAATAGTTGATCTATAAACTGTATTGTATTGTATGACCGAAACGGGGCCACTGTAATGATCCAAACGGGATCCATGTCATCGACCCAAACGGGTCCACTATGTCAGTAAACTATATGCTGCACATTATTATCCCTATAAGCATGCCTATCTATCCAACTACTCGATCATAAGCAGACAATCAATTTTATTATGTTTTCTTAACAATCTTTCAAATGTCAAACCACATATCCCATATACATGAATAATCACTGATATCCTATATACATATGGGATATTCACTATCAATTATTCTTTGGAACATGTGAGATAGTTTCACATATTTCTTATGATCATTTGACTGCATTCTGTGCTTCTTCATATCACAAAAATATATGTACTCTTCTTCACACGATCAAAAGTTCCTCTATAGTGACCTTCATATCTTAATCATCTCAATATATTTATCTTATATCATATAACATTAATTCATATAACTTTTATACAATTTTCATTATTACATACTCATAACTAGGCACATATCTCTTTTCATTGGTCTTCTATAATCGTTTAAGAGACATCTAAGTGTCTCAAGGTTACATAGGAGAAGACAGTTGAGTCTTCTCACAAACAGGGTTCACGCATTAACCTTAATCGATCAAAACAGAGCTCCAATTTTATGAATTTTCTAGGTACAATAGGGTCTAAATTTGCTTACACTTCCTTCATGGAAGTTGTTCTCCTAGAAGTCTAGTTTACCCAAAAATTGGAATTACTGCATTCGGATCAACTTATCCTAAGATACGACTTAAACACTCAAGACTGGTCTGGAAGAACCTTAACTGACTAAAAATGTAGTCTACTTTGATGAATTTCAGTACAACGTTCGAATGAATACACTTCCTTCATGGAAGTTGTTTTACAAGAAGTCTAATTTTTCCAAAAATTAGAATCACTCATTTTGGATCACCAAAAATCAAGATATGACACAAACACTTAAGGCTTGTCTGGTTGCTAGTCAAAATAGAGAACTGGAATTGAATTCCAAATTCAGGGCTCATAGTACCAAAATTTGACTTGGTGGTCTTCTGAATATTTAAAGCTACGTAGTCTTGTGGATCTTTCCAAATTAGAATCATTCCATTTGGAGGTCTCTAGGCGCAAAATGCACAAAAAAAAAAAAAAAAAAAGTGGTTTTAGAAAAATTTTGACAAAGAATTTAAAATACCTATATGTTTCTTACACATTTTTCACACTGCACTCCCCATTGAGGATCCCAAACAAAATCACAACACCAACAAACACAAAATAGAAGAAGGAAATCTCAAACCCTAACCAAACTTCAAACCTTAGCTTTCTTCTTCTTCTTTCTCCTCTTCCTTTCTCCTTCTTCTTCCTTCTCACTTGAACAACAAGTAGATCTTCAAAGAAATTGGAAGAGAAAGCAACTAAAAATGGCTCTTCCCTCAAGAACCTCGTAAGCCCTAGCTCTCTTCTCCAAACACCCAAAATGAGAACCTCTCTTATAAGACCAATTTGGTCTTATCCCTTTTTGTTACATACATGTTTGGCAAAAATCTCTATTTCGTTAAACTTTCTTCAGATTTAATCTCTCTTCATTTAATCATTTGCAAATCACTTATCACAAATTCTAATATGGCATAATATCATTTAACTTAATGTCTCTTAAGTTCTAATTTGGAATTGACCATTATACCCTTGACTCTTGGATTAATTCCGAGTTTATTATTTTTCACTCTTAATACTTAAATTCTAGAAAAATACAAATTTTACTTTTATTATACCTCTAAACTGTAGTTAAAACTACTGTGATATAATTCAAAGGTTATAACTACGTTGGAGAGTATACATTGATTATTGGAAGCTAAACAAGGGAACAAGGAAGGATCACTATCCGCTCCCTTCGGGACTGGGATGCAATCATTTGTCGGACATTCTCACTATTGCTTCCTAAATGGTTATTCAGATGTACAAACTGTATCATGGTAACTAAAGATCTCAAGAAAAGACAAATTTCACATGTCCATATGGGACATTCTCTTCCAAAAGAATGCCTTTTGGGTTGTGCAATGCTCCAGCCACCTTTCAGAGATGTATGACCATTTTTTTAGATTGATAGATAATATCATGGTTCCTACGATTTTTCAGCCAGATGGGTGTTCATTTGATAACTACTGAAAGCACCAAGTAGTTCTACAAAGATGTAGGGAGAGAAATCTGGTATTGAATTAGGAAAAATGTCATTTCATGGTGCAAGAGGGTATTGTGCTCAGACACCTCATCTCTTCCAAAGGGTTGGAAGTGGATAAAGTAAAAAAAGCAACAATCCAAACCCTTACCCCACCAACTATAGTGCGAGGTGTTTGCAGTTTCTTGGGACATGAAGGTTTCTATAGAAGATTCATCAAAGACTTTTCAAAAATCACAAAACTCGCTATGTAAATTGTTGGAAAAAGATGCGGTATTCAATTTTGATGAAGCTTGCATAACAACATTTGAGGAGATAAAAAATAATTTGATCGAGCACCTATTGTTGCTGCACCCACCTGGAGTGAACTGAGATAATGTGCGATGCCGTTGATTCGCAATTAGGGCTGTTTGGGGACAAGCAAGAGAACATCTTCGTGCTCATATTATGCAAGTAAGACACCGAACTAAGCCTGGCGAAAATTATAAGTGACTACAAAGAAAGAGATGCCAATAACAGGGATACGTTTGCACGCGCCCGCACTATATATACTGGGCTCCAAAGTGACTCTATACGAATCCATGCAACAATCGACAATTTCATGATGACAATGACCAAACTGAGATTAATTTGTTGGGTTTTGTTGCTTTAAGAATTTGACATGGAAATCAAAGACAAGAAAGGTAGTGAAAATGTGGTAGCGGACCACTTATCTCATTTGGAATCCGATAAGGGAACTGAGGACCCCACGAAGATTGAGGAATCCTTTCCGAATGAACAATTGCTAGTGATGGAAGCCCACTTGCCTTAGTATGCAGATTTTGTAAATTACTTAGCTTGCGATGTGTTGCCTCTTGGGCTTAGTTCTCAATAGAAGAAAAAGTTCCTGCATGATATCAAATTATATCAATGAGATGACCCATTGCTCTTCAAAAGATGCCCAGATCAAGTAATGAGAAGATGTGTGCCTCAAGAGGAACAACATGAAATCCTAACCTAGTGCCATTCTTCCCCATATGGAGGACACTTCGAAGCCCACACACTTAGAAAGTGCTTAGCTTGGATTTTTTGGCCCACTATTCATGACTCTCATAATGTTAGTCAAAGTTGTGATAGATGTCAAAGAGCTGGCAATATCTCCGTAAGAAATGACATGTCAACAAATATCAAGAAGTGGAAATTTTTACATACGGATACTTATGATCATTTCTCCTTTGTTTGGAAAATTGTACATCCTTCTTTCCGTAGATTATGTATCAAAGAAGGTAGAGGTGATTGCTACAAGGAAGTAAAAATCGGTTTTTTCGGCCGATTTTTCGGCTACTGCCGTGGGAGGGAAAATCCATGGAAAAATCATCAGAAAATTTCGCAAAAATCGCCGATTTTTAGAAAAAATTCCAGTTTCAAATTTCATCGATTTTTCTGGGCTGGCTCGCACATCACGCCGCTCCTGAGCCAAGATCCGAGATACGTCGCCGATGACGGCGATAAATTGAAAAAATAGCTGATTTATCGGCGATTTTATCACGCTCACCCTTCGATTTTTCCCCGTTTCATCCAGAACGCCCGATTTTGCCCACCTTTTAATAATCCAGCGCTATTTTTGTATCCAATCTACTGATTTAAATTTAAAGATTGGTCTAACGTGTCTAGAATGATTTCAACGGATATATGATGATTCAACATCGGGATTTGAATCAAACCCAAATCCAACGGGCAGGGAAATAAATCACAACGGGTTTGACAATCCATCACATATTTTGACTCCAAAAATCTCTATAAATTCCCTAAAATCATACACTTCTCATTACAAATCATCCATCTACATCTAAGCTCCATTTCACTCTCAAATAATTTTAGTTTGTTCTTTTATCCTAATTTTTTTGAAGATCATTGGGAATTAAGGTATGTTTCTTGTTCATTAATTTTGTTTTTATGCATATTTACTTAGTTTGCTTGTGTTGAAGTAGTTTATAATCTATATTTTTATATTATAGTTTTATTTAGTTTTATAATTAGATAATATAATTTTTAGTTAAATTAACTATATTATTTATTTAGATATAATAGTTATTTTAGTTATATAATCTTTCAAACTCTAGTTATTTACTATAATATTATTCTAGTTATATAATGTTTGAAATATTTTTATACTATAATCTATATTTTTATACTATGCTCTTATCTTAGTTTTATAATTTGATAATATAACTTTTCTAATTAACCATATTATTTATTTAGATAAAGTTATTTTAGTTATATAATCTTTCAAACTTAAGTTATTTCAATATAATATTATTTTAGTTATATAATGTCTTAAATATTTTTATACTATAATCTATATTTATACTATAGTTTTATTTTAGTTTTATAATTTGATAAAATAATTTTTCGTTAATTAACTATATTATTTATTTAGATAATAGCTACTTAGTTATATAATCTTTCAAACTTAGTTATTTTCTATAATATTATTTTAGTTATATAATGTTTGAAATATTTTTATACTATAATCTATATTTTTATTTTAGTTTTATAATTTGATAATATAATTTTTTCTAATTAACTATATTATTTATTTAGATAAAAGTTATTTTAGTTATATAATCTTTCAAACTTAGTTATTTACTATAATATTATTTTAGTTATATAATGTTTGAAATATTTTTATACTATAATCTATATTTTTATACTATAGTTTTATTTTAGTTTTATAAATGATAATATAATTTTTCTAATTAACTATATTATTTATTTAGATAAAAGTTATTTAGGTTATATAATCTTTCAAACTTAGTTATTTACTATAATACATATTTAGTTATATAATGTTTGAAATATTTTATACTATAGTTTTATTTTAGTTTTATAATTTGATAATATAATTTTTCTAATTAACTATATTATTTATTTAGATAAAAGTTATTTTAGTTATATAATCTTTCTCAAACTTAGTTATTTACTATAATATTATTTATTATATTAGAGACCTAAGAAATTTCAATTTCGAAAAAGGCGAAAATCGTAATTTCCTTGCACAAAATTGTAATTTCGTTAAAAATCCGGGAAATTTATTCTCCGATCTCTTGATGATGAACGGATTTCACTGTGCTTGAATCGTTCTCGCTGAAATCTAGCTAGCACGTCGACTTCGCCGTAATTCGAGATTCGGCCTGAATTTACATGTTTTCAGGCATCGCGTCGGTGTCAGAAACGATTCATGCGACGTAAAGTCACATATAACATGTAATCGTGTGTCATAAGTGGCATGATTAGAGAAACATGAAAATGGATTGGCCGAGATAGTTTCAATGACAAAACTAGAAAGCATGATATAAATGTTGGCTTTTGGAATTCTGCTAGAAAAGACGAACAGCCAATAGTCATCTTCTTCCTTCAACAATAGGAGACCAAAACATGGAAAATCTTAAAATTTACAAAGAAGTCGGATTGTGGCTTTGGGTTACGATGTATCGCATTTATTAGAATTCTAATTTTAATATATGTGTTATATAAGAGTAACCTGAACTCTTGAACTATGGTTGATAGTTGGATATATATATACATTGTTATTAGTATTGGTTTATGAGTTCATGGCCTGCTTTAATCATAGACTGCTATATTGACCTGCTTTAGATGTGCTCTTATGGTGTTGTATTTCCAGAGCTCCCGCATGCTGAGACTCTGTCTGATTGCTGGCATGGCGGTAGCCCGACATCCACTTGTATTCCGCGGGTCGACAGTGTGTGAGCCAACTGACCCCGGCTTTGGGGCGCTGCCACTGGTATCGCAGCTTAGCATACGAATATCTAGGAGTTCGGCTCTGGTGTCCACGCCACTTGGGTGGTTGGATGTAAGAGTATAGGCATAAGGAAACCCAGAGATCGAGGTTCGGGGCTTAGGCCATAGTTTCCGTAAGAACATCACCACTAGTGGTCTAAGGCCAGTTTGAGTATGAGATTACCTAGAAATCACGGACAAAACTAGGACACTACATGCATGTGTTAGGTGTTTTGTGTGATTTGATAAATTTGTTGTGTGAAAAGTATGCATAATATGAATGATGTAAGATCATGTGCTGTGTTTGACGTGCATAGGTGGATAGTAATGAGGGACAAATAAACTAAATGCTGAACACTAGGTTAGTGTGAGAACAAGTTGGTTGAGAAAATTTTGATTAAAATGGTCCGTAAAAGTCCGGATTAAAGCAGTCACTCTTGACAAGAATGTAGTGGGAGTTTAGGAAATCGAAAATTATCTCCGCTTTTTGCACAAGAAAAATGACTAAAATTTCACAGTTAAAATTTTCTTGAGTGGTATGAAGGGAAGAGGCATGAGGCTAATGGAAAATGAGAAGAAAAACGAGGTGAAAAAAATTCTAAGATTTTTACAAAGGTAAACTCAAAAAATGGAATAAAATAAATTTTAATAAATCTATTCGGGGTACCGAAAATGAAAACAAAAAACAAAACAAATATATGTTTTTGGGTACTTTTCCAAAGAATATAGAAAAACGAATGAAAAATATATGCGTAACTCGGGAATGGGCTAACGCCTATTGAGTACGAGGCAAGCGCTACAGCGGGCGGCTGGCGCATCGCGCACAGCGACGCTTAGGCGGCACGGGCGCAGTTTGCCACTGGCAAAGCAAGGGCGCGCGCATTGGCGGCACGAGCGCGAGCGCCGGGCGCTGGATCGGGCTGAGCCGCGCTGAGCGCTGGCGCGACAAGACGTGCACGCGGCGAAAGGGCGCCGAGGCTCGAAAGCGCATCGGCGCACGGGCTCAACCGCGGCAGTGTGCGCGCGCGGCGGCGCGCTACAAGATAGGCGGCGCGCGGCCCGGTGCGCCGCAATGGCCGGCACTTCGTGCACTCACCGCTTTTTGACCGCTGACTCAAGACGCTCCCGAAGTCAATTTTTGACATTGTTCGCGGAACCCGGCTCATGAACACCGCTCATCACAAAATTTTCAAAAAAAAAAAAAATTTTATTGAATTAAATAAAATCAAATCAAATCAAATCAAATCGTATTAAAATTTTCGAAATAAAATTTTCAAAATGAAATTTAAAATAAATTTTGTTGAAAACAATATTTTAAATGTAAAATGATTGCCTCAGACACTCAGAATGCAAGGACAATGTGTATACACTCGATTTATGTATGATTAGTGTCTCTAGGTCGTGCTTATGCATTAGAGATATCAGATGAGATTTAACTTGCCATTGAAATCGCCCACTGGTATCGGGTCAGCACCACCAAAGGTTCTTCGACGCAGGCTTTACCGAGGTCGTAGGTATTATGTACAGCTGCTATCGTGACAGTCGTATATGTGCAGACAGAAGGTCCTAGTAACCCCAGAGGTTGGGTGCACTGATCCTCCGACATTCACAGGGGAGGAGATTCAAGTGGTGGCGCATCATTGGTTTGCGGTGATCGAGAAGGTTAGAGGCCATGGCAGATTACCTCACACTACCAGATTAGACTGCTCGCATTCCAAATTCAGAGCGAGGCCCAAATATGGTGAAATGGCAAGGACCTCTAGAGACCTGGAGGAGCCTATGTATGTGAGTTCTCCCCTATGGATTAGGGCGAGAATAGGGATGATAGGTCTTAGCTATGCAGTTGAGATCTCGGACTCTACTCGCTGGACCCGAGACCATGGATAATGCTGTGTTCAATGTCATCCCTGGGATGGATCGATTGATAGCTTGGCTGTGGTCATATCGACATGAAATGAGGGCTACCGCCTATACTAGGATCGGCACTGTGGTGGTATTTCAGTGGGGACAAGATGACATTTTGCCCTGCACAAAGATAATGAGTCCTGTGTCAGACATTAGGCGGTCAAGAATAGCTCAACCCAGAGGACTATGGCAGACCGACTCTCTAGATCTACCTCGAGCAATTCCAGAGTATGTGGATGTTTTTCCAGATGGCTACCCGACTACCTCCACAGAGGGTAGTAGACTCGCATCGAGTTACACCTGGTACTTCACCCATCTCATGACTCACATAGGATGACACCAGCTGAGTCACAGTGTCCCGCAGTCCAACACAGAGTTGCTGGACAAGGGTTCATTAGACCGAGCACTCACCATGGAAGGCCTGCCATTGCGGTGAAGGACAAGACCTTCGACCGTGCATTGACTGGCGTACGCTGGGTGCGGTTACGATCAAGAATCGGCACCATTACCGAGGATTGACGATTTGTCTGACTGGGGCTGAGGGGAGCGAGTCTACTTCCAAGATGCACCTTCAAGACCAAGCTACCACGCTTGAGGGTTAGGAGACAGATATCCTCGAGACATGACGCCGCTATGGGCACTTTGAGTTTACGGTGATGCTCCTTTGATTGATCGAATGCACCAGCGACATTCATGGACCTCATGCATAGGGTGTTCTAACCTTATCTAGATCGGGCCATTAGTCTTCGTGGGTTGACATTTCGATCTACTCCCAAATGAGTGGAGCATGAGTATCACTTAAGGATTGTGTTACGCTAGCATCGAGACCATCACCTGTACGCTTAAGTTCAGTAAGGCGAGTTTTAGCCATCAGGGGAGATTTTGGACACGGGTGTCATGACCAGGAGTGTCACTTAATTCCAGAGAAGGTCGATAAGAAGATTAGGTCAGGAGGAGACCAAATGTCAATCTTCGAGATAAGTAGTTTCTCAATTACCGGGTATTATAGAGATTCGATCGCACAAGTTGTCCATTCGGGCAGATCGTGAGGATTCTCGCCATGGGACATGGACTCCAGATCGGGACGACCCCTAATTACGGGTGAGAGAGATCGAGATGCTCAAACACGGATAATGTGTTGGTAGGCCAATGGAGGATCACCTTCAGTTCGGGAAGAGTGCGTAAGACTTCGCTTCACAAGAGTTTCTCGTAACTGTGGCTGGATTTGGCATGTGAGACGGGATTGCCCTGCAGACAGGATCCTGTGACTGGGACAATGCAGCCTCCCGCGAATAGAGAACAGAGAGTATACTTGCCATTCCTCCACACCCTAGTACGAGTCGAGGAACCAGCTGGGCCAGGTTATACACTTCCAAGAACACAGATAGACCTCAGGGGCGAGTGTGGGTCGAGGTCAGACATATCAGTCAAGGAATAAAGCTGGTGGACTCAGGGTGGTAGAAATATTTGTCATTGATGTCATACTGATAATGATGAGCTGGACAAATGACAAGTTAGTAATTGGGACCTTAGCCGAGTTGTCATACCCGACACGGCCTTGGATTTGGGCTTAAAGGTTAAGGCCTTTAGAGAAGCCAGGTATAGATGTTCTTCCCAGATGTGTGAGAGTGTCAATTCGATAGGCCTGGGATTACGAGTACAGAGATCTCCTCGAGATTATGCCTTGGTGGACCCTGGATCGTGTCACAAAGAGATGGCATTATCGTCAGGAGCACGGTAACATCACGTGGGTGCACTCCAGACGGCCATTCACCACTCTTGGTGGAGCGTGGCTGAGTTTGTTTTTAGATCACGTCCAATGAAGACTATAGTTCGATTCAAGAAACGAAGAATAACTAGCGTGTCAAGTAAAGCAATATGGGGCCGTTAATCCCTAAGGTGAGAATCCCGGAGTTAGTGGCAGAGACCCGGAGATATCCCGAATTTCTGTAGGAATGTAAGAGGCTCAAGTGTGAGCCAAGAGTTATGTGTTAATCGAAATGAAAACACACCGCCGTTATCACGCAGATTTCAGAGTCGAGCTTAGACAGAGTCTGCGAGTGACTCGAGAATTGATAACCCTTTGCATGACAGGTTAAGAGCCGATATGGCCTCGTATATAGATGTCATGACTCGACTAGGCTGACGGCTCATTGGATTGTCACGATCAGGACCTTGGAAGCGTCAACATTTACACTAAGTAAGGGTTATGTAGGCTACACGTCAGGTGGATTATATACAGTATTAGAGGGACACGCCAAGGAAAGCATACATCTTAGGTCTTATGGGTAGAGGAGCAATTGCTCTTAGTGGAATTTGCTCTACAAATAATAGTTATCGCGAAAATACAGATGGCACCATATGAGGCATTGTATGGGGAGGCCACAGATTACTCCTTAGGATTGACCTAGGTGGAAGAGAGCTTCATCACGTCCTCGATCCGACAGACACCTCCGAGAAGGTGAGCTTGATACGACATCGCCTCTCTCACGCTCAGAGCCAGAGAAGAGCTTGCGCGTATGTACGACGTCGACTCTTAGAGTTCGAGGTCAGGGATCACGCTTGAAGGTGATGCCTAAGAGAGGAGTGGCCGTCTATAAGCGGTGGTTATCGCCGAGGTTCATCACACCTTCGAGATACTCGAGGGTAGGCACCGTTGCATACCCATTGGTTTTTACCGCATAGCATGTCAAAAACCATGAGGTATTTCACGCCTCCATGCTCGAAGTATACCCGATCCAATTTCAAGCGTGGGTGGATCGGGATGCATTGAGGCTGACACCGACTGACCTTCGGCGGTGACCAAGATGTATTTTGATAGCCGTGATCGTTTTGCGACGCAAGACCGTGAGGCTAGTGAGAGTGCTATGCACTATGGAGTTGAGAGTCAACGTGGGAGCCGCTGAGATTACGTATGCGAGCCACCTATCCTTCTTGTTTAGGGATGAAGGCACGTAGTTTAGTCGTTTAATAATTAAATGACGAGTCTATGTGGTAGAGGCATGTTGTATATGGCTGAGTGAGTGCATTGTCCGCATCTCGGATGAAATTCCTTTATGAGGGGAGAATAAGACCGAAATTCCACTTCTCGAAAAGGGCAAAATCAGAATTTTGGTTAGTTACAAAATTGTAATTTCAGTTAAACCAAATTTATTCTTCGATCTCGGATGAAGAAACGGATTTCACCGCTGGAATCGTCTCGTGAAATCTAGCTAGCACGCCGACTTTGTTGAACCCAGATACTTAATTTACATCGCGCCAGGCATCGCGTTTCGGGTGTTGTAAAACGATTTTCGATGCGATGAAAGTCACATATAACATGTACTCATGTGTCATAAGTGGCATGAGTAGAGAAATGATGAAAATGGACGGCTAAGATAGTGCCGAATGACAAAACTGGGAAAAGAAGGACATAAATGTCATTTTTGGAATTCTTAAGTTGGAAAAGACGAAATAGCCAATAGTCATCTTCTTCCTTCAACAATAGGAGACCAAAACTATGAAACAAAAATTTCATGCAGAAGCTTCCGATTATGGCTTTGGGGTTATGATGTATTACATGGGCTAGAATTCTACCTTTAATATATGTGTTGTATAAGAGTAAACTTTGAACTCTTGGAACTATGGTTGGATAGTTGACATATATATACATTGTTATTAGTATTGTTTATGAGCCAAAGTGGCTAATCATAGAGACCGTTATATTGGACTGTCAGATGTGCTCTTATGTGTGTTGTATTTGGTAGAGCTCCCCACAAATGAGACTCGCTGAGCTTCTTCCAAGGCGCTGCAACCCGACATCTACTTGTATTCCGCAAGGGTTGACGGGTAGTCAACGACTTCCGGGTTTTGGGGGCGCTACACAGGCACGTTTGGAAATATTTTAATACTATACCCATTTTTATACTATAGTTTTATTTTAGTTTTATAATTTGATAACATAATTTTTTCTAATTAACTATATTATTTATTTAGATAAAAGTATTTTAGTTATATAATCTTTCTTCAAACTTAGTTATTTACTATAATATTATTTTAGTTATATAATGTTTGGAAATATTTTATACTATAATCTATATTTTTATAATACTATAGTTTTATTTTTAGTTTTATAATTTGATAATATAATTTTTCGTTAATTAACTATATTATTTATTAGATAAAAGTTATTTTAGTTATATAATCTTTCAAACTTAGTTATTTTCATAATATTATTTTATATATAATATGTTTGAAATATTTTTATACTATAATCTATATTTTTATACTATAGTTTTATTTTAGTTTTATAATTTGATAATATAATTTTTTCTAATTAATTCATATATTTATTTAGATAAAAGTTATTTTAGTTATATAATTTTTCAAACTTAGTTATTTACTATAAGATTATTTAGTTATATAATGTTTGAAATATTTTTATAATACTATAATCTATTTTTATACTATAGTTTTATTTTAGTTTTATAATTTGATAAATATAATTTTCTAATTAACTATATTATTTATTTAGATAAAAGTTATTTTAGTTATATAATCTTTTCAAACTTAGTTATTTACTATAATATTATTTTAGTTATATAATGTTTCTTAAAATATTTTTATACTATAATCTATTTTTATAATATAGTTTTATTTAGTTTTATAATTTGATAATATAATTTTTTGTTAATTAATTATATTATTTATTTAGTTAGAAATTTAGAAATTTAATGTTAGAAATTTAGGTCTTCTAGATATCTAATGATATTATTAAGCTAGATATCATGTTATAAACTTAGGTCTTACTTTATGTTAAATTACATATATATAATGTTATTATAATGATATCATATACAAAGATGATGACTGATTTGAATTTCATTTTCAATAAAATCACATGTAATTATGTAATACAGTGCGGAGGCCGAGGATCCCGCATGAAGGCATTGCGACTCGAGGGACATAAAAATGGAACAACTTGTAATTATTGTGGTTTAAGCACAAAAGTAAGTAAATTACTCATGAAAGTTTCATCCTATTACATATGGATCCCCATTCAAATACTAAGAAGTGTCCAAATGTGCCACCGGGAAGAAAACAAGAAAATGAAGCAACTTTTAGAAATTAAAGGTAAAGTAAAAAGTCGAAAAATAAATTGGAGCAGGAAGAAATTCGAATTAATTACGAAAAAAGACAATTTTATTTAAACATCACTATCTCATCATTTATGATGAGGAGGAGGAGGAGGGTGGATGAGGATGTGCATATGTATCCGGTCGACATGCACCCCGATGAGCCGGTAAGATGAATATCGTAGCGATGTGCATCAAAAGCTAAAGGAATGGAATGGTAGACGTCATAAGTGATTTATGACGCAAAAAGAAAATAGGTAAGTCTTTATACTAATTCATTTTTTCACTTAATTATGTGTAAAATAATGTAAGTTGATTTTATTTTTTTGCATAATTGCAATAGGCGAGTCTTCACAACCAGGTGATCCATCAAGACGTATACAAAAATCACAAAGTGTTCGGCATACGAATCCATCACCGCCAATTAAACCATCATTATACAAGTCTTCGGCTGGAAAACAAAAAAGCCTAAAAAATATGTTCAAAGGTGGTTCAATTAAGGAAACAATGAGACGATTAATTAGCAAGTTCTTCATATATGAAAGTGTTCCACCTCAAAGCTGACTCACACCCATTTTAAGAACATGATTTTTGGCCGCACAACAAGGTGTCGGTTCGCACCATATAATATGTTCTACATTATGATTCCATATGAAATATGTTTTAATAACCAATTTTCCTCGAATTATTATATGTAGGATAATAACCACCATCTCCGTATGAAATCAAAAGCAAGTACTTGGAAATGGAGTATAAAGACATGGAAGCTTATGTCAACTTGCAAAGGGAGAAATGGGAGACATATGGATGTACAATTATGTGCGATGGATGGACCGGGCCAACTAAATTGAGCATAATTAATTTCATGGTATATTCAAAAGGAAGCACAATTTTCCTCAAATCTGTTGATGCGTCGGATAAGATTAAAGACAACAAATACATATATGGTTTGTCAAGGACGCATCAAGGAAGTTTGAGAAGCAAATGTGGTTCAAATTGTACAGAGCAATGGATCGGCATTTGTGAAAGCGGGAAAGTTGTTGATGAAGAAATACAATCAGATTGATTCCATAAAAAGATTAATCGCATTGATTTAATGTTTGAAGACATTGGTAAAAGGGATAGTAAGGTCAGCTTGACGGAATGGTCGAAAGATAACCAACTTCATTTACAATGATGGTTGGTTGCTTGCAAAAATGCGACAGGTATGTGGTGGAGATATCGTGCGTCCTGGAGATATCGTGCGTCCTGGAGCAACAAGATTTGCAACAAACTATATTGCCCTTGCCAGTCTTCTAAAAAAGAGGGCTGATTTGAAGAAAGTCTTTATTAGTAATGAATGGTCATCTCACAAGCTTAGCCGAATCAGAGTTGGGCAAGGAGGTCGAAAGACTCCATGTTTGATCATCAATAATAGAAGGTGGAGAAGCTTAGTGTTCATCTATGAGGCACTATACACAGCGTTTTCATTGTTGATCTCGTAAGTCACCCACCATATGCCATTTTGTCTACGAGTTGATCTTATTGATAGCTGCAAATTTAGATCGACTCAAAGCTAAAGAGCGGGTGAAACTTATCATCTGCATCGTTGGGATAAAACTCTAACATCCTTCATGCAGTAAGTAACGACCATATCCTCTTCGCGACATCTACATTTTAATAATTTTATGTTTATATTATTATCGCATACCACTCTCAATCACTATTGCAAATGATACTATCTAAATCCAAATTTTCAATACAGACTGAGTTGTCCTTCAACTCGAGCTACCTAAGCCGTTCATGATGTTTAAATTAGATCCAAATGTCAAGGCCTTCTAATTTTGGAAATCATAAATTAATGAGTTTTAATTCTGAATTTAATGATCAATTTTCTGATTAATTTTTTTTTATTTTAGATTTTTTTGATATTTGAATTCATAAAGTATACTATTCCAAGATGCAAAAGGATTTGTGATCTAAAGAATCTGGCCAAGATAAAAAAATGGTTCCCTGGTGAGTGTTAATTCTCATTATAAGTAAATTTTATAACTATTTTATTATTCTATATCAATATAAGTAATTTTATTGCAAATTAATGGTATTTTAGAGGGAAATCACGCTCCAACATTAAGGAGTTTGGCCTTAAAGGTTATTTCCCAAACCGCATCATCTTCAGCTTGTGAAAGAAATTGGAGCACATTTGCTCTAATTCATACGAAACAAAGAAATCGGCTTGCTTATCCTAGGCTCTAACAATTGGTTTTTTGTTATTACAACATGAAACTAAAGATCCGTGATATGGAGGCAGAGACCGATAAAGTTGCCGAAAATAATTTCCTCGATTTACTAGAAATTTCAGCTGAGTTCGGGGAAGAAGAAGAGAATCAACTATTTCAATGGGTTAGACCTCTTCATTTAGATGATGAAGATGGAAATCTCGATCCACGAATTGTCGCATATGTTCGAGAAGGCTAAAAGAGTTAATGTTGAGAGGGTTTATTTGAAGAAGTTCATAATGAAAGTTTCAGTCAAAACACGAGAGACTCATTTCAACCCGCTAAGCATTTCGACCCTCCTTTGATTCAAGTGTCAACATAGTAGTGTACTGCCTTACGGTACTCTACTACAAATATGGTCGGTCAGCCAGGAGAGGGATCAAGACA
This sequence comes from Tetrastigma voinierianum, assembly GCA_016808115.1. Classification (NCBI taxonomy): domain Eukaryota; kingdom Viridiplantae; phylum Streptophyta; class Magnoliopsida; order Vitales; family Vitaceae; genus Tetrastigma; species Tetrastigma voinierianum. Next base: position 42,096 of record JAEQBH010008837.1, on the reverse strand, counting down.
AAGATACCTAAACATATGGGATATTGCGATCCACAAATAAAGTCAATATCCATTGAGCCCATTCACCGGTGAAGCATGATCACCATGCTGACACAAGATGAAGCACTACTGGTCTGGGGAGTGTTTGAGCCGTGCATTTGAGCCACTAGAAAGCCACATGAAAGACAACGTACATGATGACACCATACAATGAGGGATTCGTTTCTACCAGCTGAGTCCATGAGTATTGGAACTCAATCTTGATTCATCGAATGAGGGCAACATATTTCTCCTTATACAATGAGTTATGGTCGTAAATTTCTTCATCCTTCAGTTCTGTGAAGAATATGAATGGTTAACTATCCTCATGATCCACAAATGCCATTCCAAACTATATCAAATGCAAGAAGGATTTCAAACGGTATGTAAGTGAACTCCCGAATTTCCTATCCACGGAGAGGTTATGGTAGGAGTCAACATATTTTTGCATGGTATGTTCGGGGTTGCTAATCAATATTATTGCAACACCATGTCTCGTATGAATATCGCCTTCATCAAGATGGATCCTTCACAAATAACAATGTAATGGAGCCACACGGTCTTACTTTGGCTTAATGGCTATTGTGATGTAATTCTCATAAATTATAATGAATATCGCCTTCTAACAAGTGTATATTTGCTTATTTATGCATTTTTATAGTTCGGCAACAAAGTATTTCCATGAAACAAAGTATTTTTGTTAATTTTGCATTACCGATATTTTTGTCAAAATATCCACCGATATTTTCCGATATTTCCGATATTTCTTAAAACCAAGCACCGATATATCCGTATCATCGAGAGCTTTGGTTCTATCAGTTATTGGGTGAGAAAATGATGCTAAACAAAGGTGCAATTCGGTCTACGTAAATATCTCACCGTTTAAGCGCCTCGACGATTCTCGATGAAGAGCCATTTCTACAATAGAGTCTTCACTTCATTACTTGGAAAGTATAACGTGCGGCATGCAAAGAGCCTCCCATATCACCCATAATCCAACGGGCGCGTAATTTCAAATGTAGAAATTAAGGCAATATGAAAACAAGAGTTTGTTTAGAAGGATTGGTCGTAAGAAGTTGGACGATGTTTCCAGGGCATATAGGACGCCTTTAGAACTCCAATTGGCATTCGTCTAATCTTTGGAAAAACCCTAATGCATTTTCTAGTGGAGAACATCATGCACGTGGGCGATGGCGGAACCCCACCTCACAGCAAAGAAGGTGAGAAAAGACTCCTTGAATTAAATGAACTTGAGGAATTGCACAATGATTCATATGAGAAAGCAAAGATCTAAAAGGAGAAAACAAAAAGATTTCATGACAATCATTTGTTAAGAAGAGGGTTCAAGGAGAGTGATAAAGTCCTGATTTTCAACTCCAGACTAAAGTTATTCCCGGGCAAGTTGAGATCAAGATGGTCCGGGCTCCGTCACTACCACATCTTATAACTCTTTATGAAAGCAGAATACAAGTAGAAATGGACAAGAGTTCAAAGTCAATAGCCGTAGGTCAAGCACACGAAAGTGAAAGCAAATTGCTAAAGAGAAAGTGAACTACATTGCCATATAAACTTCATTTCATCGAACATCCAAGAGGAGTTGTAGCTTGTTTAGCCATCGACATTAGAGAGATGCTTTCTTGGGCAAACCTAAGTTTTGCATTAGAACTCCGCTTTTCTACTTTATTTCTTACTTTTTCATTTATTTTAGTTTAATTTTATAAAGGGTCAGGAGTTTTGTTTTGTTTTGTTTAATTTGTGTGTTAAGTGTTTCAGGTTCATTCAAGAAGGTAAAGCCGAGGTTGATCTATTTGGAACCCCGTTTTTGGGAGTAAACTAAAAATTTGTGTAAAATATGGTGTTTTTAAAAAAAGAGGTCCATAATATCAAATTGAGGGCTTATGAGCTAAATATAACATCGGGAAACAAAAGTTTGGTTTTTGAGACACTTTTAGTGTTTGGTAAAAGTGTCTGTCTGGCCGCTACTTAAGGCACTTTCGCCGTGGCAACCAAAAAATCACAGCTTTGGCACTTTCGGGCTGACAACCAGAGGCCTTCTTCGCAACAAGGAACAAATGCCCACTTTAGGTATGCCCTCGTGTTCGTAGGGGTCAAGGCCCTCTTCATCGTGGAAGCCTGGTGACTTTTCAAATTCTAGCGCTTCGTTGAGGTGAAGAACCCCAATTCTAAGGCTTTATAAATACAGACGGAAGGCCAATTTTTTTTATTTCACTCCATCTCTTGGATTTCTCTCTCCTAAAGCCGGTTCTTCCAAGCCAGATTCTCTCCATCTCTCTTCCTCCATGGCCCTAAAGAAGACAATTCCAGAGAAGAGGAAGAGGACAGGCTCAAGTTCGCATGTGCCTCCGCCTCCTCCAAAAAATCCAGACAAATTTATCACACTCTAGGTGGAAAAGTTGTACCACGAGACCCTCTACAACAGAATCTTCGTTTCAGTTAATCGCTTCCTGACTCCAATGTCTACTTCCAACTGATCCAGAAAAGGGTTGGGATTAAGTTTGTGAGCATCCCCATCGGGATAGCCCGGCTGTCGAGAGTTTCAATTCCAACCTACTATACTGGATGGACACCACCGTTTATGTTCGAGGCAAGTGGGTGGATTTAAGTGCTATAGCGATAACAGAGTGTTCAACTTAATCGATGATGACAGCAAAGTCTATAGGGCCTTTTTCCAACACACAAACTACCACATGATGATGCGAGTCCTGACCAATGGTAGAGGTGTATGGAAAAGACACCCATCTACATTCGAGGTGACTACCTTTCTGATGTTAGCTATCAAGCCAGTCCCGAAGGCTTGGGTACACGCTTATGCCACCCCCGAAACCAAGCCTTTCACCTCTCTCCAGATTATTACAGGACAAGATGATCTTGCTATGTGATCGTCAGTATATTGATTAAGGCTCAAAAGTGCTATTTTCGAGCCCTATTTATTGTAGGTTTCAGCACTTTTGTGTACTAATCAACCGACTAACCCGACGGTACATTGTTGTCCCACTATTATATTGATTGCATTTTGTGGTTAATTTTGAGTTTTTGCAAGTTATTAATGCCAAATTTGTTGAATCGATCTAAGCATGAAGAATTTGAGTCGAACTCAGCATTGCAGATCAGAAATCAAACGGAAAGAAAGAGCATAAAGTTGGTACTTAGTTACTTCAAGATACATGTGCGAAAAATTTCGCACCACTATGCTAAATTCTCGTGACTGTGCAAAATTTTAGCCCAATGTGAAAATGTTCCCCGCACTTTGATTTTTAAATTTTTGACTTCCTTTTTCCCATTTTACTCTTCCTTTATTGTAGGTAGTTTAGATATTTTTGTACTTTGCTCTTCTCCGAGCATATATAAGGCAAGACTGTATAACCTTTTAATTTTCACTTTTGTATAATAGAGACAGCGGAGTTTTCCACAAGCTCTCTCTTCATTTTTCTATTTTTCTTCCATTTTCTCAAGCTGCCAAACACTCCTCTATGATGACAACTCAAAGGATGGTTGGCAGACCGCTTCTCCCTTGAAGATGACGGCTACTGGACTAGGGTTTTGAGGTAACTGTTGGTTATATGTTTTTAATGTAAGCTTTTATTGGCATTTATGTTTCCACCTCTCATTTTAGGTTTAAATCTCTTAAATGTACCTTGATTAACCTGTATTTGGCAGTTTTAGTGGTTCAAGTGATGCTTATTGGGGTTGGGATCCAATCGAGATTCATTAGTTGCCTTCTATTATAATGTAGGGGTAGGTTTAGGGGATATGTTCTCAGTGTCAAGGAGCATTAATGTCCAATAAATGCTATATTTCAAAGGAAATTATTATTGTGGTTCGGCTTTATAGCCAAATGAAGATCCGGGTTCGGGAAATGACTATATAATCATCCTCCTAACGCTAGAAAATGACCCGAGGACCTTCTCAAAGTACTCCTAGAACCTCAAACCCAGTGGCCCAATGCTTCAAGGAGTTCTTTTTATATTTTATTTCACCTTATTTTCAGTTTGCAAACCATTTACCCCTCACTGTTTTTATCACCACCTTAAAATCCAAACTAAATTCACCTTTTTGAACCAACTACAAGTCATTTACACGAAGAAAACCCATCACTATGTTCGACTTAGAGCTAATTATACTCCAAGATTATGCTACTACAAAGAGGAATTTAGGTTTATAAATTTTGTTGATTCCGACACACTTACTCGGTATAACGACCTAAGTATCAAGTTCTATGTCAGGGCATAAGCCATAGAGGGATCATAGAGTCTACCCATGGGCGATGTACTGGAGCCCTCATCCATCCATCCTTAATCACCTAGCTATGCTAACTAGCTGAAGTGCCGATGTTAGAATCAGAGGAGAAGTCCACCCAGAGACTTCCAGTGCCACTCCCCAAGACTAAGCATGGAGTTGTCGATGACATGGAGGACGAAGAAGCAGCAGAAGAACAAGTAGAGGAAGAGTCTAGAGATGACACCGAGGTTAATGAGGCACCATGAGGCCATATGCATCCAGCACACCGCAGTTGAGAGTTCGAGACTTGCAAAGCTGTCAGATGTGAGTCGGTCCACTCGACAACAGATAGGTAGATCAGGCGGAGTTTAAAACTCGCTCACCTTGTTAGCCTGATGTAGTTCTACCATGAACTAGCATCTTCATCGCCAGCACTCCGTAGCCCTCCGCCTCGCTCCAGCCTGAAGATGGCCTCCAACCGCACCTCGAGCAAAACATGGCCCCATCGACACCGATTGCCGATGAGGAGCACCCCGTAGTTTGAGGGAGTTTCTATTTCCCTACATTTTGTGTTTCATCATGACAAAGGTTGGTTTGAAGCTCAGGGTGTTTTCAAGTACTTTTCAGTATTTTCATTTACTATGCTTTTATTGGTGCAACCTAATGCACATGGAACAATTTACTTATTTTGGTTATTTTGCTTTATTTTCATAACAAGCTCGATATTTTGGATGCTTTGATTTTTTTTTAATACTCATTTTTGGTACGCTGATCGGTTTTAGCATTTTTAATCAATGTTTAGTCATAGTCAGTTCCCATATGGATTTTTTGAGTGAATCATCCTAATGCCACAATGCATAGCAGTTTTGAAACAATTTTTTTGTAAATTTCCAAAAATATATATTTTGTTATGTGGGTTTGTTGTTAAGATATCGGGAATGCTTATGATGATATCAAATTTTTTTGTTCTCTATATATGAATAATGTAAAAGATAGTAAGCCAAAAGTCAAATAAGATGAACATATAATATATACTCTAGTTAATAGGTCTGCACTAAATTAAGCATGCAAAGTCTCATGTACCCCCGCTGACAATTTGACCGGTTAAGAGAAAAATTAGGAGGGAATCATAATGTCTAGATTTCACGACTTTAGAACTTGCTCTGGCATCATTTGAGGAGAAACCTTAGCAAGACATCTTGGGGAACATATAAGCCATTCTGAACTGCTCTGGAAACTTTAGCCTACCCAGCTTTGTAATAATCCAGCAGTCTACACTTGAGTTGTAATAGCTGGAAGGGAACTCATCTTTGAAAATTCATGAATGAAATTAATCTCTGATGATTTACTTGTTTTTTTAATCCTTCATCAAGAACCCATATTTTACCCTTACCATTGCTTATAAAGCACAAATCATGAGAGTGACATGCAAAGCCAGGGGGAAGTTTGAACGAAGTGGTTTGACCAAGATAAAATGTCATGAAGGTAAGAAAAGAGCAAAGAGAAGAGAGTGTAAGAAGAAAAAGAACTAAGGGAGCAAGAACTCGTAGGCCTTCCTACCTTGAGCTATTAAGTTCGTATGCGCTGAACACCCAATACCCCAAGGCTAATCGGTTCGAGAGTTATTGGCCAAATTGCCACATAGGTAGGTAGAAAGTTTAAAGGGCGAATATTATGACCGCTTCCATACTTCGACATGTTCAGAAAAGCAAAGTTCGTAATTTTGGAAGAAGATAGAAACAAATAAGTTTAGGGTGAAGTGTGATGAAAATCACACCGACAAGCAACTAAGGTAAGTGAATGGACCAACTGGAGGACACAAATTTGTAGGATGAAGCATAAGAATAGAAGGAGAAAGCCATGGTGTTCTCGTAAATCTGAACCTAAATTACATCTATTTAACTACCCTCTCACCTTTAGCCACACATTATGCTTGAAAAGATCTATTTGATCTGATAGTATGTAATGCCTACATTAGTGGAGAATAGATGAAGAAGCTCATGAAGTCCTCTACTACTCTTCATCCATGGAAACTCTTTATGAGTGAGAGATCTTTCACCTCATGCATTCTCCTAACGTCATCTAAATTGCATTTGGACTAATGAGGGTGAGACTACACACACTACGATAGAACCTTAATTTTAAAAAGTAAACTAGATTGTGGCGCTAATTTGCTTTGAAGAACACTATCACGAACATTATTCATGTGTCGGGAATGCATAATTCGAGGGAAAACATTGCAAAGTACATATCTCACAAATTCATTTTTCTAATAAATTTGGGAAATTTTCTTGTCTTTTGCTCGAGACAAGCAAACTGTTATTTAAAAGCTGATAGGGTGAGTTCTATTAGCATTTATAATGTGGTTTCTCAAGTGTGTTTATGTAAACCTAAATGCGATTCAAAACCCTTATTCATAACATATACTAATCCTCTATCCGTGTGAGTTTTGTAGGTATTGGAAAGTAAAAATAGCAAAGACTGAGCAAAAAGAAGCTAAGAAGGTTGAACCTCATGGCTCAGGCTCCAGTCAGCCAAGGCAGTGCGGACACCTTCAAGAAGGCGAACCGCCTCACCATGCAGGTAGTTTATCACAAGGGGTTGAAAACTACAAAATGATGAGTCTCGAGTTCTCTAAGGTGAAGGCCAATCTCGCCCTCTGGGCGAAGGAGTTCGCGACCGCAAAGGAGGCCCCCACGCAAAGAAAGAAGGAAGAGGAGTACATAAGATTGGGTCTTTGTGTCTTACCAAGGTGAGCTTGGATTCTCGCTGGCAAGGAAGATCATGTAGAATGAAGACACTTGTCTTCGCCAAGGCAAAAAGATGTTGGGCTAGGACAATGCTTCCGATTTCGCCCAATCTTTCGGCTCCATTTTCCTAACATTATAAAGGGCCATACTTGCACATTTTTTGTGGCAACTCGAGAGTAGACTTGTGAGGCTGAACATCTTCCATCTTCGCCAGGTTTCTCTCAAGCTCACATTTTAGGGTCATAGGATTTTCTCTTAGATTTTTAGTCAAGCTGAGCCAAGCTGCGTGATCCAATGGTTGTGAGGGACTTCTCAGGAGCGGTGGAGCAGATTTCAAGGACTTCACTCTATATTTGAGCCATCCCTAAACTCTTCTCTCTCTTAATCTTTTAGCATTATGTTTGGTGTAAACATGATTTTGTTGGGTTTTGAGGTTGCTATGAGCTGCGTAGGATCCTCCTAGCTCGTTATCGACATTGGTGTTTGGTTTATATGGTTGCCTGAATGATTTTGCAATATAATCTCAAAGCAGGCTTTATGAATTCTGCAGGTTTTTATTCAATTTGTTGCATGCTAGGTAGTGAAATTGAGACCTATAGCTCAAAGGGTTTCCAAAGGGTCAATCAGAAGTATACCCTGGGACTTGATTTTCATTCCCTAATATCTGTACGACAAACACTTAACTTAATCAAAGAAGCCCAGGAAAATAGGAATGCCTAGTACTAGATGGATTTTATTGCAGGAGAATTACTTGAACCTTAGTGGATATCGTATGGACCAAGAGGTGATCGATCTGAGCATAACCAGGGAAAATCCATTGCATGGACCGAGAGGTGACTAATAGAATTTCTAAGGACTCATTTTATTTAGGAACAAGTATCACATTGTTCAATTTTAAGGGTCGAAAAGGAGAATAGGATTAGGTGTGAGAATTTTGAGAGTGACTTCAAAATAGCGAACCTCATACGTATTCCTGCAAGTAAAAGAGTATTTTCACTTAATTAGCACTTAATGAATATAGTTTATAACAAAAATTCTCAATGGAGGCAAATAGCCCTAGTGTCATCTCTAAAGTTTTTCTTACAACTTCTAATCTAACTCATAATTTTCTAGAGTAGATTTTTGAAGGCTCTTAACTTAGTTTCATTTTTTGGTTAACAATCAATCCCAATCATTTATTTCGCTTTTGGGGTCAGTGAAAATTTCGAGTAGCTGGGCACTTAATCCCCACTTAAGTCATCGGCTTCCATGTGGGTTCAATATCTATGGTTTTAAATTGAAATCTATCAGATATTGTGACCCGTACACTTGTAGGTTTTAGTTATATTTTACCAAACTTTTATATAACACAAAAACAACTGAACGATGACAGAAGAGTGAGAAAAGATAATCAAACAATTAAGGTCATGAATTAATTTGCTGATAGAGATAGGATTAAATTGAGAATCAAGGACATATGTAACAAAAGAAAGCAGGTAAAAAGGGAAGGGGAGATGTATAATTGATTCCTTAGCTGGCGGTTTGAGTCCCATTAGCCAAAGTAATCATAGGTAGGGTGAAGTGATAGTAAGGAGTATAAGAGATCCTTATTACCGTAAAGATGATCGATGCACCAAGATAAGAATCCATGACCAAGGGAGCACGCAGATAGCAGATGCATTTCACTGGTCCTGATTAAATGTACAATGGAAGTAGATTCGCTGCAAGGAGCGAGGCGAAGAAACTCATCATATTCACTGCCGCAAGAGCTCACCGATAGGGTGAATCGATTACTACTTATAGGCTATTTCAAGTGTTTATGAGTTTAAATGCTAGATTCATGCACCCCTATGCGCAAATATTACACTAACCTCATCCGTGAGTTTGTAAAGATCAAAGTAAAGCAAGCAAAGAAGAGGGCAAAAGAGAAAGAAAGCAAAACCTGCACTAGAGGCACTGCTTCGCCAAGGTGAAGCAGTTCACTAAGGCGAAGAGAGATTTTCACCGAGGTGAAGCTAAAAACTAAAGAAATCAAGGGCCTCGGTTTCGCTAAGGCAAAGAAGAACCTTCGCCGAGGCGAAGGGGGAGCATCCTGAAGACCAGGCCTCGGGTTCGCTGAGGCGAAGAAAACCTTCGTTGAGGCGAAGAAAACCTTAGTTGAGGCGAAGGAAGACCATCTAGATCATTGACATACGTCTTCGATTTTAAGCAAAAGAGGCTCCAGGCTGAGACAAAATTCCTCATTCTCGTACCCATTTCGGGGCCATTTTTCCATATGCCATAAAATGTTGACTTGTAACACTTAATAGAATCTTGAGAGAGCTTGGAGACTTGCACATATCCCATATTCTAGGGTTTCTCTCTGCTTCCTACTTTCTAGGGTTTGTAAATTTTCTTCAGATATTTAGCTTGCTTTTTGAGCTAAGTTGTAAGATCCAACCGGCTAGAGGACTTCAGATGTGAGCCGGCTTCAAAATTCCATTTCATATTTGTTTTTGTATCACTAAACCCTTCTTAAACTTTCTCAAATTTTTATGTTCGCTATAAAACATGATTTTGTTAGTTATCGAGGTCGCTATGAGTGGCTAGATCCTTCTAGGTCAAGGTTTGCCATTGGTGTTCGCTTATGTATTATATTGAATGATTTTGTGAGTGTGATCTTATGTTGAGGTTTTATGAATTCTTAGGTTTTATTCAATTGTTACATACTAGGTAAAGGAAATTCGAGACCTTGAGCGCTCAAAGGGTTTCGTACAACAAAGTATGCCCTCGATTTGATTTTCATCCCCTAATATTGTGTAATTGATAAAATCAACTTAACTTAATCAAAGAAATCTAGGAAATTAGGAAAGCATAGTACTAGATGGATTTTAGTAGGATGGACATCATCTAACCTTATGTGATGATCATATGGACCAAAAGGTGATCGATCTAAATATAACCTGGGAAATTCCATTGCATGGATCGAGAGGTGACCAGTGGAAATTCCCAAGGACTGATTTACCTCAGAACAAGTAACACATTGTTTGACCTAGATGGACCTAAATGAGAATAAGGATTAGGTGTGAGAAATTGAGGTGAGACTCGAAAGAGAGAACCTCATACAGAGTTTCTTAGGTAAACACAAGAGTATCTTCACTTAATTAGCACTTAATGAACATAAGCCATAAATGCACCAATGGAAATAACCGGCCCTAGTGTTATTCCTTAAAGTTTTTCTTACAACTTAATCCAACTACTTACTAATCATTTAGAGTAGATATTTAGTTTAATTTAGTTTCATTTTTTAGTTAACAATCAATCACAACCAATTTAATTCGCTTAAATAGTAAAAGTCTCGAGTGTACTGTGTACTTAATCCCCACTTGCCATATCTTTCCCCGTGGGTTCGATACAATTAGGTTTTTAATTTGAGCTACTACATTACTGCGGATACCTACACTTGTGGATTAGGTTTCTTTAAACCAAACTTTTATATAAACAAAAACAATCAAACAAGTTTTTGGTATCGTTGCCGAGGAAGTGATGGTTTAAGTGGAATAGATTGATATTCCAGCAAAAGGGGCATTTGCTACTTTGAGCAAAAATTATTTTTATGCAGGAATCTTATTCTATTTCCTTCATTTTTTGCTTAGTTTTATTATTGTTTATATTTTGTATTTAGTTTGTTTACTTCTTTTTCCAGTGATGTTCTCTGATTTCAAGTACCAAATTTTATGCATAGGAGATCCAACTCTGAATTATTGTCTTTGATCAAGAAATAGAGAGAACGTTGTTCAGACTTAAGAAGATCAAAGCCAATAATATAGAGATGGAAGATTAAACACCGATAGATTCTGAAGGTCACTCTCACCACAATGAGATGCTTGGAATTCAGAAACTGGGACACTAGGTGACTATTGAGGCCCATGATGAAATGAAGAATATTCGTGGATTCAACATCACACATAGATGCTAACAATTTTGAATTGAAACCTGCATTGATCTTTATGGTCCAACAACAGCAATTTGGGGGCGTCTTGAAGATCCCAATGGCATCTGGTCTAACTTACAATCAGGTGGCACTATAAAGATGGAATGGAGCGACCGCCGTGATTGCTGAAGCTTTTTCCTTTTTCACTAAGGGATAAAGCAAGAAATTGGTTCCAGAATCTAATGTCGGGATCAATAGATACTTGGGGAGCTCTAGTGGAGGTATTCTTGAAGAAATTTTTTCCACCTCAGTTGACTTCTCAATTTAGAGCAACAATCACACAATTTTGACAAGGAGACCAAAAGACACTTTATGATGCATGGGATAGATTTAAAGAATTGTTAAGGAAATGTCCACAGCATGGATATGAGCCGAGTGCTTATGCAAATATTCTACAATGGTCTTAATTATTTGACTAGGGCACTAGTGGACGTAGTGTGGAGGCTCAATCACCATGAACATTGCAAGAGAGGCTAACTTGATGTTTGAAGAATTGACAAAGAACAATTACCAACCTCCTTCTGAGAGAGGTGGTGGAAGAAAACAAGGGGGAATGCATGAGGTAGACAAAATGTCGTCTTTGGAGGCAAAGTTTGAAGCCTAGATGGCTAGATTAAACCAACAAGCCCAAAGAGCGATTATTGTGGAGATTCAGATATATGCAAGCGCAAGGTAAGAGGCCTAACTTCTGGCCTAAATCTGTGACAAACTATGTGAATAATAGAAGTTACACATTCCGACCCAACAACAACTTACCATCTCATTATCATCTGTGGTTATGAATCATGAGAGCTTATCTTATAAATAATCGCCATATTTCCCCATGAGCCCCAAATTTCAATTGCAATACCACGACACCCTGTGTTTTCGATTCAAGGAGCTTCAGCCCAATTTTCAAGGAAATATAAGGCAATGAGATTCAATAAACTCTGCTAGTAATTAACGATATGAGGAAGTCTACCAACAGCCAAGAATCAATTAACTAGAAAATAATCAACTGGTGATAGGAAATGTAATGAAGAGTACATGGAAATATTCAACCATGGGACTTGCATGAAAAATATGGAGCACAACTGCTAAACATTGGCATATGCATAACATGGAGATAAATTAGGCTAATTTGGGAGCATCTCCTCGAAAATGTGGAAACTTAATGGGATAATTAGGCTCAACTTCTTAAGGAAAATCCCCTAAAATAATTTCCAAGTGATACTAAAAAAGAAACAAAGCAATGCATGGTCATTACATTAAGAAATGGAAAGAGCTTGAAGAACCAAAGAAGGATTCAATGAGAAGAGCAACTTGAAAAGAGAAAGATTGAGGCTGAAAAAGAGAAGGAGGAAGCTGGAAATTGAGAAAGAATGAGTCAAGTGAACAACAAAGAAGAGAAATAAAGATAGTGCAATCGTTCGAAGAATGACTTTTCCCGATAACCCTCTCTTGTATACTCCACCCTTACCTTTCCCCCAAAGATTTCAAAAAACTAAGCTAGATGAACAATTTGCTAAGTTCCTGAATATCTTTAAGAAACTCGAGATCAACATTCCATTTGTCAATGCTTTGGCTCAAATGCCCAACTATGTTAAATTCATGAAGGAGATAATGAGCAACAAGAAAATGTTAGAGGCATATGGAATAGTGAATTTATCTTAAAATTGTAGTGCAATCATCCAAAGGAAACTTCCCAAAAAACTAAAAGATCTTAGTAGTTTCACTATTCCTTGTGTCATTGGAGAGCACACATTTAGCAAGGCACTTTGTGATCTCAAGGTGAACATAAATTTGATGCCATATTTAGTAGCTAAAAAGATGAATTCTTGTAGACATACCTATAGTCTTATTACTTCAATTGGCCGATATAGATCTCTAACTTTTCCGAAGGGTATATTGAAGATGTTTTGGTTAAGGTCGATAAGTTCATTTTTCCTATGGACTTTGTGGTATTAGACATGGAGGAGGATGAAAAAGTGCCTCTCGTTCTAGGGAGACCTTTTTTAGCCACAAGTCGAGACCTTATTGATGTAGAAAGTGGAGAATTGACTATGAGGGTCGAAGATGACAAAGTGCAATTGAGCCTCTATAAAAATGACAAGCTTCAAAAGAAAGAAAGTGAAGTGTGCATGAGAATTAGTGCTAGTAATATGGGTTGAGCCCGATGGGCCAACCCACTTTGAACACTAATTCGAGGCCGAGTTGTAAAATTCTGTAAGACTGAATAAAATCGCAATAATTGCCCGATTCGCTTTTGGCCGATGGCCCATGTGGGTTTGCTTGCCAGCCTGACAGTCGATTGATCTCGAATTCTTTATTTTATTTTTAAATAACTAGCTTAGAAATTGAGATTTTTAAGGATTCATCTATAAAATTTAATATTTTTACTATCTCTTTTGTAGCATAGGGGTTTTAAAAATAATAATTATTATAATATATGATTAATATATTAAACTTTGTTGTTTTAACTATTTTATTTTCAATTTCTAAATGTATCTTTTTAATATAATTTATATGATAATTTAATATTTAAAAAATCTTGTATGAAAATTTATGGAATGAATTTGAATTAAATAAATTACATTTTTAATATTGAATATATTTTTTATTTATATCTCTATTAATCGTATTTTAAATATTTCATACTTCATTTTTTATTTATCATTAAATTTAATTTAATAACTAAATTATCGTATATTTTAAATAATTTTATTACTTAAACTAGTGTCTATAACAAATAATTTTATTTTAAATAATTAACAAAATTATTCACAAATTTCTTTCTATAATATGACTATATCTTCTAGCAAGATGAAATTTCAAAACAAATAGGATAATTCTATTATTAGACTTATTGAGATGCATTTTTGAAAAATATTTTATTCCAAACATAAATGAAATTTATGTCATAACATTATAAATTTCACTAATAGATGATGATAACTCAACCACCATCGAGAGGGATATATATATTTCTAATATGTAATCATGTTATTATTGTATATACGAGAATTATGATAAAGATTAGAGGCATATGATAATTTTAGAATTGTTTTTTCAGATATGTTATTAATTTGTTACTTTATTGTTTTGAAACTATTTAGCCAGTTATTTTGGTACTTCGATTATAATAAAGGTTCTAAATATTATTTATTTATTTAAGTTTTTGTTTACTATTATTATATTGTTTAGACTCAATCATTTTATATATTAATTATTATTATATATTTGTATATTATTTATTTTTATTTGAAGAATGATGAATTTGTAAAATTAATTTTTTTAACATTTTTTAAGGTTTTGGCCCATTTTAACTCGTTTTGGCCCGCAACCTACATGGGCCAAGCCTAAACTGTGCCCGAATAGAAATAGGTTAGATTAACCTAACCTCAGCTTTGACTCGCGTACTCGAACGGGTCGGTTTGAAATGGGTTAGGCTGACCCATTTACCAGCTCTAATGAGAATCGAGCCCTTGCAAGGAGTGGAGATCATGAAACAGGTCCCTAAAAAGGCACTTGAAAAAGGTCCCAGTGCTATCTCACCGGGTAAAGAACAACGGGGAAGAAAGTGGAATTCAAACTTGAATTCAAAAGTGGACCAAACTGAAACTATGATTCCCCAAAATCCGGGGGTCCGTTGATCATCCATCAACCCATGGAAAGCCTGTGGATATCGTGTAACTCGATACCACACCGTTGTGTCCCATTTACAGGGATCCATAATTTAACAAAATCTGACATAATCTTTTTTGTAGAAATGGAAGCCTCAATCCAAACTTTAACTGTACAACAATACAATCACATGACCCATTCGCGGCCTAATATAACAAGCAATGACGCACTGTGTCCATTTTATGAGCAAAATTGACTAAGAACGCCTATTTATCTACATTCATATAAAAACATGTAAAACTATATTAAAAACAATTCAAATGGGTTCAATTACAACTCTTTACATATCAGTACATGCCAAAAATAATTTGTCCAAATTATTTTACAAAAATAATTACAAAAGTAATTATAAAAACCACACGTCGGCTTTCTTCACCCTTGCAGCCGATGAGGAAAACTGGCCCACCTACCAAGTCCTACACATGAAATTTTCCTACATGTGAGCCACGTCAAGATTAATTTCCTACAGAGGCTACTCCCCATTATGCATGCAATAAGCCACACTACAATTCACATCAAGATTAAAAAATAAGAATATACAATTTTTAACTTGGAATTTACATGCCATGCTATGAAATGAGATGAGACTCACTCATGCAACTATTAACCCTAAGTCTTAATTTAATTCCCATCATACAAATGCACCAATGTGTGATAAAACTCATATTGAGGATTACATCCAATGATCATTTTTAAAACAAAATTGATTTGTTTACAAACCAAAATTTATTGGATGTTACACCTCAAATGATCATTTCATATTCAAACCATGTGTCTTTTTTATATGGATTTGAGTCTCACTCGCAGGCTCCGACGCTCTCTCTCTCTCTCTCTCCCTAAGTTTACACACTCTCTCGACTTTCATCGATCGACACACCTCACTCCCTACCAATGCATGATGTGTCTGCGACTCCATTGCAGAATCTCAGTCATACCTTTAACGACTAGAAATTCCCTATGAAGCTAAGCGATTGCTTGCTTAAAAACCTCAGATAAAATTCTTTTTTTTTCTCATACTTATAACTTAGACGGTAAAATCTGGCAAGGCAGAAACCTCAAGAAGATGACAAACAAAGACATAGTATAATTCCAAACTCAGATACATCCAATTTATACTTATCCAAATATGGCAACCAAGATACCAACACATTCTCACAAGACTATACTTATGTACATGTACATGTTCCATTATATCAAAGCATGCCTTTACAAAATATTAATACACAAAGACTTACTTTAAATGTCGTGACAAATCCTATCGTGGCTCAAATAGTTCCTCAGGTAATTCCTGCACTGAAAATAGTTTTTAAAAATAGAAAAATAATGAGCTAAACGAGCTCGCTGAGTGTATGCTTATAAAATATTTTGTTTTCCAAAAACATCTCAAAACTCAGAAACTCTCTTTACAATTATTTTCCGTGGTTTTGCTTGCTTACTTTAAAGTTTCTAAAACTTTCTCACATTTCTTGCTTTTAAAAGTTTATAAAACTTTTACTACTTGTTGCTTGCTTTGCTTTTGCTTTTCTTTAAAGCTTATAAAACTTTTCTACTCCTTTCTCGTTTGCTTGCTTATTTGTTGCTTAAAGTTTATAAAAACTTATAAACTCTTCGTTTAAAAAAAATGTATAAAACATTTCTCAAATTCTCGCTTTTAAAAGTTTCTAAACTTTTGTAAATACGTGAGCCTAAGCTCAACCGCATGCTTGAAGTAAATAAACAGAGCTCTGGGCTCAACCGCTTCGCTTAAAATCCCGTTTCCGAGCTCGAGCTCAACCGATCGCTTGAAATCTAAACGGAGTCCTGGCTCAACCGCTTGCTTTAAACTCACCAAGCCCGCGATTTCATACCAATGGCTCGATTTTTCAAAACCGGTATATCATACTTATAAAACATCAACCATCGGGAGGCCTATACTGTCGCTATACCCTAGTGAACACGGGAGCCCGGCATCGACCGCGGCTATGAAGACTGGTCCACATCACCTAGGTGAAGGGTCAGCCTCGCACACTTCACTCCACCTTTCCCAGAACATGGTGGAATTGACTCTGGTCGCCACCACCATAATTCTAGTTAGAGCTCATAACCTTATATACTCCCGTACGTGCTACTCTGGCCTCCTTTAAATGAATGATGTATAATCTAAGTTTGCCGACTGTGCAAAACTAAATGCAATGCATGAGATCCTAACACCACCGTAATTTTACTTAATAATACTCCACCTCCATTGTCATAACTGGATTTTAGTTGGGGGCCTGCTTTCTTTACAAATATCTTCTTTGCTCGCTTGCTTGCTTTTCTTTGAAAATGGTTTTACAATTTAAAACCATGTTTGCTTATTGAAAAAATGGTTTAATAATTCAAAACCATTTGTTTAACATTTTATTATGGTTTGCAAACTCAAACCATTGTCGCTTACGTCTGCTCTCTTTAAGTATATGGTTTTTGCTGAATTAAAAACCATTTCTTTAAATATGGTTTGATAAGTCAAAACCATTTGCTTCGCTTTGAAACTTCTCATTGCTTTGAAACGATGGTTTATAATCAAACCATTTAAATACCAATGCAAAATAATATAGTAATAATACACTAGTATTTGAAAAAGGTTTAGAACACTCACTTCTTTGCTTGCTAAACTTGAGAGCACGATTCCACACTTTTCCCGCCTTTGCTTTTAGCCTACACACTCAAACAAATACGACGACATATTAATCGCCTACGTAATTGCATAACTTAACATACTCCCTAGGCTTAGTCACACTCAACGACGCTTCGCCTCAGCGGCGAGGTACGCTACGTTTTTCGTCGAGTTCCAATCTTATTTAAACCTCTCTTAATCATTTAGTAAGGTTCCTAAACTATCGGTGTACGAATTCGGGCTTAATTATACAAAAACACAACATTCTCGGGTATTTAGTGGCACACCCGTATCGGTATACCTGACCTGCATCAGATGCCGTAGCATTTCGTCGGGACCCGCGACCTACGTGTCAAGCTGCGGGGTCGCACTCTGACACTGCACTGCACTTACACCCTGGAAATTTTGCCTGCACTGCTCCTTTTGCCACTTGTACTCAATTTCACTTCATACAACTTATAATTTATATACATCTCAAGAATTTACATGGAATTCATCTAAACAACTCCATAACACTTGAATCGCGATTTGAGTCTCATACCACAAAACCCTAAGTAAAAATCCTATGAATTACCCAAAGGTCATCAATTCTTCTAAACTATAAGAATATGTTGATTCCATGTTTATTTTACACCAATTGGGGTTTTACCCACTTAACCTCGAAGAATTCAAGGGTTCGGGTGGTCTCTTCCCACAAAACCCTAGAAAAGGAGGAAAGTGAACACCTATGGAAATTCATACTAAAAGCCCTAGACATCAAAATACATTTGATTCCATACCTGAATTTTGGTCTTCTTCTCCTCTTCCTTCTTCTTCCTCTTCTTCTCTCCTTTCTTTGCTCTCTTCTTCTCCTCCTACGGGTTTGCTAGGGTAATTTGAGACCAAAATGTGAATTTTGGTTTTATCTCCCTCTTTTATATTTTCCACTTTCCCTTAATTGCAATTTAGTCCTCATCTCTTTAATATTGCAATTGTAACTTGTTTTATTTCTATTATGGCCCATCTCTACTTTGATTTTAACCTTCATATCCCATTTGCTCAAATGACAATCAGACTTTATTCTCATATACATAACTCTCGGTTCCATAATTTATCATTTTATAATTTCATCTCCACAATAGGTTACAATATGACACTCAATACTCGCTATTGTTATATGGATCGTACACTCTCCCGGATTCCGGCGTTACATCGATGGAGTGTAATGAACTAATAACTCGTCTTTCACTGGAGGGAGGTTCCGCCCTTGCTATTATCACACAAGTTTTCCGGCGACACCCGCCCTTCTTGCTATTACCCGACACAAGTTTTCTCGCTTTCATGCAATCGCGGCGACTCGCTTGACTTTGTTCAACCCAGACATCGAGCCCACTTAACAATCACCAAATGCTAAGGTTGATTCTAACAATGCACTCACACCCATGAATGCGCATGTTGCTGGCGCATATGCAAATGTGATGTGCACCACGCATGTCAATGTCCTATCACATATGTAATGAATGTCATATGGACAATATAAATCATACCCTTTGTCATGTATCATGAACAATTATATTACATGCATATAATTTCCAAAACAAACATTCATTTCAATGTCAATATATAACCATACTCATATCAACATTCATCAAACAACACCGCGTTATCACCAATCAAGTAATAACACCTTTAACCCCCTCAAGGGCCACCAGGCATATACGCCCACAAAAAAAAACCCATACAGTACTAACCTGGGCTTTTAAACCGGCTACAAAAACCGACCAAACAAACCCTTAATAACCGATTATTATTTTTTATCCAAATAGTCCCTAAACACTTTTCGACATATTACACATAATCACAAACACCCACAAAGTCAAGCAATCGAGCCACAAAATAGTCATTAAAGTCATTTTAACACACCAAATAACCCCAATAGCTCGCCAGACATATTATTTTTAACTAAACAATTCCTAAACACTTTTGGGACATATTTGCTAATAATAATCACAAAATAATTCACAAAGCCGGCGCATAATCAAGTTGCAAAAACAACCATTAAGCCGCTTTAACATAGTCCAAACAACTTCTTAATAAATCCGATTATTATTTTTTTAATCCAAACAATCCTTAAATACTTTTTGGGACATATTAACGCACAATCACAAAACAATTCACAAAGCCGACTGACAAACCCGCCAAGAAATGTACCTTATTAAAGTCAAGCTAACACATCCAAATAACCCCGTAATAGTCCGAATTATTATTATTTTAATCTGCATCACTTCCTAAACACTTTTTGGGACATATTACACACAATCACAAAACAATTCACAAATCTGGCCACAATCGGGCTGCAAAACAACCATTAAAGTCGTTTTAACATAGTCCAAACAGCCCCTTAAGGCATTAACACAACAATCCTACCATAAAATGTTCTAAAGGTTGAAATAAACCAAGCAGGGAAGAATCCCTACCTCTTGGGCAAGAGCACCCAGGAAGCCTCCCAAATAAATCTCCTCCTTTGATCTTCGATGAAATCCCTCCTTTTAGTAGGCGCAGGCCCCACGAGGCGATGAACTCTAGTTCTTGTCTCGACGACTCCGACCGACTAACTCCGTGCTGATCATCGAAAAGCTTGAAGCCTCTTTCCCCCCTCTCTTCCCCCTCTCTCTACGTTTTTCTTGGAAAAAGAAAATGAGATCTGGTCTCTAAGCCCTCTCACTTAAGTTTAAGTGAGTGGCTCACGTCGCACCACGTGTCCGCGGACCTCGGTCTAGGTCCCCGTCTGGCTTCCAAAACGCATTTTATTTAATCCCGCTTTTAAGTTCAAATCATTTTCTATGAACTTTATCCACTGACCCCACTTCAAGATTTTCTCAAAAATATTTTTTTTTTGTCCATTGGACACCCGTCCGTCGTCCTAAAAAACATGAAAATTCTGATTATCTTGGAATTAGATGAAATTCGTCTAGGTAACTAGATTTCGTAAGATGAATCCAATGGTGAGGTCCGTTTCGTCATCCGAAATCTAGAAAATTTTCAGGTCTACAATTTGTACCTATAGTTTCTTAGCACCTTCATCGCTTTGCATTTTTAAAAAATTCAAATTTTACCTAGGCTTTAAGGTAAAAGGTAATAATTTGCAAAGAAAGGTGGAGCTAATGCGTTTATTTAGTTTTGAGGGACTTAAAAATCAACTCGATGCGAAGAAAAAGAAGAAAAAGCAAAAGACATTCATCTTTCCGTTAACTCTATTTCAAAGATGTTGCAAAATGACCAAGAACCCATCATCTCATTTCCGTTAAGTGCACTTCTCTTCGCTCGCTGGTACACTAGCAATGTGGACATAGCTTTCACGTAGCTATCACCGACACTAAATATATGTTTTCTTGGGAGGCAACCCAAGCTGTAAAAAACTCGTTTTCCTCTTATTTTCTTTTATTTACTTTTCTAGTTTAATTTGATTATATTTTGGGGATTCTTGATTTGTTTGTTTTGTCTTGATTTGTGTGTCAAGTGGAGTTCAAGCAAAGAAAGAAGTAAGGCCAGATTGAAATGTGAAGTAGGGTTTGGAGGAACCAAAAATTGTGAAAAACATTATCTTGCCAAGAGAAGGAGCCATGGACTGTTTGTGTTCCTGTTTAATGTATTTTGAGATTAAAAATCAAGTATAAATCTATGGCGTTGAAATTTGGTGGCACCTCTGAGTTCAAGCAGGTAAGAATACTTCTGGCGGACCATGATTTGTTCAACAAACTCCCTCGGGTTGCGAGAGAGGCCTTCACCAGTAGGATTATTCGCCATAAAGGCCGACATAATCAGGTTGTATCTCACCAGTTCATGACGAAAAGGCGAGGCCTTCAATCAGACAATTTAATAGAGCTTTGGTGTTATACAGTTCAGTTAGGTGAAAGGTAAAGCTTTGGCGAACTCCCTCACAACACTGGTGGAATATGTGACGAAGCGACTTAATTGTGAGGAGCCCAATGTGAAGACACTAAAACCAGAATGTTTGTTTGTTTTATTTTTTTCTGGGCTCCCTCTCAGAAACTTTTTATTCAACGGTTTTCGTCTCCTTTCATGACTCAGAAAGCGTGCGAAGACGGAAGAATCAAATCCCACCCTTTCCTCTGTCTCTTCTTGATAATCAAGAAGTTTGTCTGAGGCGGAAGTTATACCATGAGGTCCCTCTATAATGAGCGTTCGTCATGACGTGTTGTCCCGATTTCAAACCCGACTCAACTTCATGTCAGAGTATGGGTTAATTTACATTTGTGTTCATCCCAACCTGGGATAGCCTTCAGTTTGTTAGAGTTTGCTCCCAACTAAGTTGAGTTGACTCAGGAGTGTGTGAAACCAAATGGGTGGATTTCAATGCGGTGTGACCATCTGACTAATTGATGATGTGGTGCTTTACAAGGCACTATTTCAAGGCAGTGGTGTAGATGGTGTAGAGTTCTGTGGATGGAGGGGTGTGATACCATCCTCTACTTTAAGTTTACTACATTTGGGATGAAGCGCCGGCGGTCAGAGGTTTGGTACAACTTCATCTACACTACCACGAAGCCCGACCTTCCACCTCATCGCGGGATAAACAATCTTGCTGTCGATGCGGCGGTATCAGTTGAATCGTTGAAATTTCCATAGAGAGGATTATAGAGTCACGTGGGCGTTACGCGACCGCCAAATCGCTTTGGTGGTCACACGATGTGACCGCTGAAGGATTCGATGCGCGATCAGGAAGTCCACCAGCTTAGGTGCACTCGAAGATAAGCATGACATGACGAAGAGCGAAGGCAGCGAAGAAGAGCTGGGTATTTGGTTTGATGAGGGCATGCAGGCCATGGCGATTGTAAAGTGGTTAGCGAGGATAAAGTGTGGCGATAACAGATGCAAGTCAATCGTGAGCTTAACGCGACGTGTTACGGCATGATGGGTTCTACCACGGTTCATTCTCATCAAGCGATGCCGTAGCCCTTGTCTGTTCTGCGTGCATGGCGCCTCCAACCACCGGTGTGGTGGTCCGTCCCGGTCGATTTGATGACGGCGAGCACTAGGCATTTTGAAGGAGTTTCGGTCCCTTACATTTTATTTTGCATTTGGGCGATTCGTTTTAGTTTGGGGGTATTCCCCCGATTCTTTTTAGTATTTCGGTTGCTATGCTTTTTGTGGTGCGGGATACACATGGAACATTTCACTTATTTTGGTAGTTGTAACACTTTTTATATTGTTTTGGATCTTTGGGATATTGTTGCGATGTGAGATATTTTTGTTATGTTATTTTAGTATGCTTGATGGAGTTTTATACATTTTTATAAATCTGGTAGTAGCTCTTATGCATGTTTTTTTTGTGTATTCCAGACATTAGCAATTTGAAACAATTTTCTATAAATATCAAAATGGTTTATTTTTTATTTATGGGTCCATTGTTGATACTTGAAATATACCTATGATGATATTAAATTGTGTTATTCTTTACATGAACAATGTATGAAGTGGGATTGACAAAATTAAATAAGATGACCATATAGTTGTACCTTGCTATAGGTTGCACGAATCAAGCACAAGTCTCACGTACCCTTGTTGTCAGATTATCTTGGTTAGAAAAATTAGAGAGGAAATCATGATGTCTAAGATTTCAGGACACCGTTTATAAGTACCCATTTGAGGCAGAAATCCTAGGCAACACATCTTTTGGAAAATGATACAAGCCATCCTTGGAATTAGTTGAGCCTTTTTAGCCTACTGGGTTATGTATTAACCCATAGTCACCTAGTTGGCGTGCAATATATTCTATCTTGAAAACCAGAGCGAACTTTATATCTCATTTCTTTTACAGTATCAAAGAACCCATATTTACCCTTAACATGCTCGTTGGTACGAATCGAGAAGGACATGTAGTTGGTGGGAAGTTTAGGGATGAAGGTTTTGATAAGTACAAAATGTTAAGGAAGGGGTGTTGAAGCGAAAGAAATGGGAGCAAATTTAATCTCTGGCCTTCCTACCTTGAGATAGTAAGTTAGCCGGGGGTGTTTTAATGTCTAGTGCGAGGCGATTGGTTCGGGAGTTATTGACCTAAAACTTCGCTACATAGGGTAGGTAGAAAGCTTAAGGAGGTTGAATACTACACTACTCCATACCTTGATGTTCAGAAAAAGCAAAAGTCTTGGTAATCCTAAAGAAAACCAAGCAAAGTTTGGGGTGATAGTATGAAAACTGACAAATCTCATTAGGTTGAATAGACCAATGACTCAGATTGAAGACATAGTCGGAATTTTGGAGGATGTAGCATAAAAATATAAGAAGGAAGTCTTTGAGTGTTCGAATATGAACCTAAATGACCTATTTAACACCCTCTCACCTAGCCACACATTACAAGCTTGAAAAGACCTGTTGATCAGAAATATGTGGCTACATTGTGGAGAATGGGATGCGAAACAGAAGCTTATGAAGTCACCAGTCATGCTATCCATGGAAACTCTTTATGAGTGAGATCTTTCACCTCATGCATTCCCATAATTTCATTTAGGCGCAATTCAATCAATGAGGTGAGCGCACACTCACGCTAGAACCTTGATCTAGTGCAACTAGCTATCTTGACTGTTGCTTTGAAGAACACAGTCTTGAAACATTATTCATGTGTTGGAATGCGTAATTTCTGAGGCAAAATATTGCTAAGTACATATCTCTGGTTCAGTTTTCCTCTGTCAGTTTGATACGTTTTTTGTCTTTGCGAGGCCAGGAAGCGTTAAGTTTGGAGGTGTTTGATAGGGTGAATCGTGTGCGCCATTTGCGTGTGTTTCTCGAGGTGTTTATGCGGGCTTAAATGCAATGCACACCCACATGCACAAATATTATGCTAACCCTTCATACGTGTGAAGTTTGTAGATTGAAAGTAAAGCGAAGCAAAGAAAATGGAAAAGAGCAAGAAAGCGAGCTCTATACGAAGACATTACTTTACAAGCGAAGAACATTCATCAGGCGAAGCTAAAAAGTAAATAAATTAAGGGCCTCGGGTTCGCTAAGGCGAAAGGGGAGCATCTTGAAGACCAAGGGTGTGAAACCATGGAAAATTCAAATTTTCTGAAAAAGGGTAAAATGGTAATTTCGGTTGAAAACCGGAAATTCTCTAGATCTCGGATGATGAAACAGACTGCGCAATTAAATTCGTCTCGCGAAATCTAGTGACCCAGAAAAGTTTCGTCGAATTATGAGACAGACGGAATATTTTACGATTTTCTAGGTGATGGCGGGTTGGTGACTTGAGGGGCGGGTTTCACGAAAATCTC
The DNA here is from genome assembly GCA_016808115.1 of Tetrastigma voinierianum. Lineage (NCBI taxonomy): Eukaryota > Viridiplantae > Streptophyta > Magnoliopsida > Vitales > Vitaceae > Tetrastigma > Tetrastigma voinierianum. The sequence continues at coordinate 17,568 of JAEQBH010008837.1, read as the reverse complement.
GGAAGTCAAGAAATATGGCAGGCTAAGTTCATTTAAAATAAAGTGAACTTAAAAAGAAATAAGTGCGAGTGAGAAACGAGGATCAGATAAACTTGATATGGATATATATCCAAAATAATAATAATAATAATAATAAAAATAAAATAAGATAAAAAGACTCAAAGGAAGGTCGGAGGAAGGACCCGGTGGGAGCGTGGAGAGAGATGAGAAATTTTATTTTATTTTTGTTTGCTCTTCTCTTCTTTCTCGAGATCTACGGAAGTGGACCCAGTAGGTTTAGTCGAGTGAAAGTGAAAGTTGATCCGCAGCGATGAGAGACTCGCGATGGTACCAAATCTTAGGCCCAATCCGCTCCACGGTAAAGGCACCTACTTGTGATGTTTTTAGCCTAAAGGCCCATTTAATGGCAGGATTGGCAAGCGTGAAAGCGTAAATTTAATCCTAATTTTTTGGATTGAGTGTAGGAATTTCTAGGAATTTTTGGGACTGTTTTCGGACAATTCAGGTTGAATTTCGGGACTGTTTTTGGACAGTCTTGGCTGATACCAGGACTATGTTGGATGGTCAGTGAAGTGCCAGGGTGCATTTTCGGGCGGTTCGATTTAGAGATTGGGTTTGGTTTTGATCAAGGCGATGTCTTCGGGTTTTGTGGTGTATTTTGGTATCCCGATGGTCGGTGACAAGCTGCGTGAAGGACTAAAGTGCCTTATATTACTCGGATCTGAGATTTGGGCAATTTTATGTGTTATGGTTTTGAATATATGATTGTGTGAGAATTATGTTGATGCATCTTTAATTGATGTGTATTAACATGGATTGCATGATCTCAGTATGTAAAAATTATTATTATCATGTTATTAATGTTCATGTAGCACTCATATATACATGTAACATGAAGGAAATACATTGCATGCCATTTCATATACAGTCATTAAAGTCAGTGGATGCTTCTCAGGTGCATGGTATTGAGTATTCACAGGTGTTGGTGAATGGGTCGTGAGCTTGGAAAATGGGATGAGATCAAGTTCAGAGACTCCACGGAGTGTAAATTGATCAAAATGATAAATTACATGTTTAGGCGAGCAAGTTAGGGTGAATCCCCGGGGTGAAAGACGAAATCATTATTCCGGTTAGACATGATTCGGTGCCGATTGGCGAAATGTTAGGAAAATGGCGTCAGGTGGCAAAAATCGCATTACAAAGAAAAAAGAAAATCATGATTTGATAAATTAAAGATTGGAGGGTTGTCAATGGGTTGAGTCATTGGGTTAAATCTGGAGTATTTGGTTTTCACACTTGGCATTCGGTGTGAAGTCGATTGGGACTTAGGTTGTGAGCACATGAAGTCGCGTCTCGCCACGATACGGAACATTTCATATAATGTTTATAGTGTGCGAAATATGATTGATGTTTGTGCTGCCATTGCATGTGCATTTTGGTGGGAAGTAACCATATGAGAGATTATACTCTTGGTTTCTCTGTCGTGGTTCCCATACTGAGTATGGGTCCAATGCGATAATGACCCACATATGGGATGAGAGTCGGATATAGTTCATGTATACCTTTTTGTTATATAAAGTTCATAATGAACATTGATTAAATAACCTATCATATATTTTTGTATATTTGTGAATTAAATATGCGGGAATAGGTCTGATATATTGTGACAAATGAGTGTGATATTGGGACACGAATCCACTTAGTTGTGAGTTATCAGTGGACCCCTAGGATAGGGGTGTCTTCGAGCACCGGGTTTGCGAGTGAAGAAAACCTTCTTTGAGAAAGAAAACATTCACGCAGGAACTGAAACATATAAGGAGAGACCATCTGATCAATTTAATATGTCTTGTTAAGGCGAAGGACACTTCACCAAGGCGAATGAGGTCGGAGTTGAGAAAAAAAATGCCCTCATTCTTAGCCCCATTTTTTTTCCTTTTTCATATGCTATAAATATTGACTTGCAACACTTCTAACAAAATCTTGGAGAAAGCTTGGAGGCTTGCACATATCCCATATTCTAGGGTTTCTCTCTAAGCTCTCATTTTCTAGGGTTTGTAAATTTTCTTAGATATTTTAGCTTGGTTTTGGAGCTAAGTCGTAAGATCCAGCTCCTAGAGGACTTCTTGTAGTGGTGGAGCCTGGTTTTGGAGGACTTCCATTTCATATTTGTTTTATATCACTGAGCCTTTGTTTCTCTTTCAGATGCTGAGCTTTATGTTTCGTATGGCATGATTTGTTAGGTTTTGAGGCTGCTATAAGTGGCTAGATCCTTCTCTAGGGTTGGTTGTTGACATTGATGTTTGGCTTATGTATTATATTGCATGATTTTGTGAATGTGATCTTGTGTTAGGTTTTATGATGTGGTTTATTCAATTGTTACATACTAGGTAGTGAAGTGAGACCTTAACCTCAGGGTTTTCAAGGTGACAATTAGATATGTCCTTGGGATTCAATTTTCATCTTCCTAATATTGTGTAGTGGTAAATCAACTTAACCAAATCAAAGAAATCTAGGAAATTAGGAAAGCCTAGTACTAGATGGATTTTATTATGAGGGATATCATCTAACCTTATGTGTTGATCGTATGGACCGAAAGGTGATCGATCTGAACATAACCTAGGAAATTCCATTACATGGATCGAGAGGTGACCAGTGGAAATTCCCAAGGTCTGATTTACCTGAGAACAAGTAACACATTGTTTGACTAGATGAATAGAAAGAAATGGGATGGGTGAAGGTGAGGTGGAACTTCAGGAAGACCTCATAGATTCGTGGGTGGCTTCAAATTATCTTCATATTAACATAATAGGTATATGACATAAATGCACCAATGGAAATAACCGGCCCTAGTGTTATTCCTTAAAAGTTTTTCTTACAACTTAAATCGACCATAACTTCAATCTTTTAGAGTAGATTTTTAGTTTAACTTAGTTTCATTTTTTAGTTAACAATCAATCACAACCAATTTAATTTGCTTAAATAGTAAAATTCTCGAGTAGCTGAGGTACTTAATCCCTACTTAAGCCATCTCTTCCCTATGGGTTCGACATATTGGGTTTTTAATTTGAAAGCCACTATATTACTTGTGATCTGTACACTGGCGGATTTTATATAAACAAAAACAACCGAACAAGTTTTTATACCCCCTAAGGCGGAGGCAGAGGCTGAACCTCAGGTGGTGGTTCAAAAGACTAGGCCACATGAGCAGCGTGAGGCGGACTACCATGTAACTGATAACACCGGTCTCGAATGTGACCCGATCAATTACAATAGGTACAATAAGGTCGCTATCCTACTCTTCGTTAACACTTATAACACTCTGAATCATCGTGAGGGTGATTGAGAAAGCATCTCCGAAGTGTTCCATGGAACCTTAGGTTATCGACAGAAGTCGTAGTGATGAATGGCATAGTATTCGAAAGCAAAATGTCATCAAGGTTGGGATGGCTGAGCTAGTGAGGACTGCTCATAAACGTCACAAACTGTATGCCAAGTTTAGTAAGAGTGAGAATCATAAAGATTTGATCCATGTTGGACAAGTAGGTCTTGGCATCAATAGCTTTGTGCAGGGCATAAGAGCTCCTTTTTAGTGTAAACATTCGCCCAACAAAAGAAGATAATTCCATACCAGATTGCTCCAAACTATTAACGAAGGAGATGACTCGATAGAGGCGCTGAATATCATTAGTATACAGATTCTTTACTTTCAGTCCAAATAAAGCTGACAAGTCCGATAACTCAAGGTTGTCATGGTTTTCGGGGCTCATGGATTGGTCGAGAACGTTACAGCAGCGTTTTGTTTCCGCCATTTAAAGACGCGATTCTTCTTCGTGAACATAGACTTTCAAGTGGGAGGTCGATGGTCTTCAACCATTTTCACAAACCATAATTTGATGTGATGAAGCCTACGACTCAATTATGTCACTTCCTCGAGTCTGGTCTACGCTATCATAGGAATTCTAGACATATAAGAAAGAAAATTACCCGAGCTTGTCAGGCCTATAGTGTGAAAATCAACAAAAAGGACAAGAGTACCATGGCAAAATGCAACTGCTGAAGGTGAGGGATGCCTATGGAGGGTGTCAATCCTTGGGAAAAGTAGAAGAAAGCCACATAAGTACGTAAACTTAGGTTTTCAAGAGTGCTTTGAGAAAAAATGGCAAAAGGCAATACGCTATGTAGCCTCAAACGGGAAACCGAGGTTCGGGAGTGACTATCTACGACTCTGTCCAAGAGGCAGGTCGTTGAAAGTCAGACGATCATCACACGCCACCTAAAGGTCAAGGCATGGTGGTTGCCTCATATGGAAGCGTCTTGAGTGAAGGCGCATGGAGATATTCTGGGCTTGCCGCTGTGTTTCGCCAGGCGTAGATTAGCAAACAACGAACCCAAGAGCCGGGCCGCTCGGCCGATATGGTCGTGAAAAAGCCCACTGGAGAATTTTTTCGACATTGAAGAGGCTCAACAATCTACGAGGGGTTTCGGAGCTTCTAGATCTAAGGTGGGGTGACCTAACGAAATTTAGAACATGTCGAAACCCAATTTAAACCTTTCCATGGTTGTGATACCATGTGGAAATGATAGAAGAAAGTGCTAATACTTTTCTTTATTGAATGAGTGAATAAAATACAATAGAGGTCCTACCTATTTATATACATCAGAAGACAAAAATGAAACAACAAAGTACAAAAAGAAAGGAAAACAATGTATTGTGAGTGCCAAGGAGATAAACTATAATATCTGCATATTCTCAAATATTTTAAAAGGAGGTGTAATCACTAATTCACTTTAATCAAGTTTTGAGTTAATTTCGCTTAATCGGCATCTACTTTAGAAGCCTTTTCTGGTTCTAGATTACAATTCCATAAGGGCAGAAGCTAATGTGAAAGACAAACCAAAGCTATTATAATAATAGATGCATGTTAAAAAAAATTATAAGAATATATGCTTTATGTACTCTTTTTTATCTTTTGTAGATTTCATTTGAAATCATTACGATGATCTCTTGTTAGCGAAGAAAAACATATGTAACATGAGGGAGAAATATTTCTAAAATCAGCACGTGTCTCGGTTTTTTTTTTTCGCCTAAATATGAAAGCTAAAGTAAAAGTAATGTATCACACAACCTCAAAGTGTGGAACAAGGCTTAGTTTGGTTAGAAGATGTCGGGCTAAGATTGTCCATATCTTCACCTTGCATTTTCAAAAGAAGATTTGGAGGGTAAGGCAAGAAGTCCCTAGAAGAACTAGGATATTGTCTGCGTTAATGCCGCCTCACAATGTAGGGACAAGTGTGACTTGGTGAGTCCGGACTAGGGTTAGAATTGAAGTGGGACGCACATCGCGCAGTGGAGCCATGGAGGCCAAGGTACTTAGGAGAAGCAATCTATAGGCCAGATCTGTGGCAAAGAGGATAAGATCAAATCTTTGTGAAGATCCGCACTTAAGTCGGTTGCCAAGAGTAGAATCAAATAAGGATTCAATTCTGAAGAGGATACTTGATCAGCAAGTTTCCTATTTCGGCGTGATGGCTTAAAGGAAAGGTAGAGTTGGAGTGATATTGGGATAATGATCCAACCTTATCTAGTCTTCCATGACCGAATATACAAGGGTATATATTTAGGACTTTGGAAGATGCTTAACATGAATTTGAAGAGCGTGACTTTAAGAAGAACAAGCTAAGTCCCATTTTTACCTGAGAGAGTGCTATACGTGATACTGAACAGGTGTTGCATAACAAAGTCTTTCACTGGTGAAAGACAGATGTTTTATTTTTCTTCATCTTATTTTGATGTATTGTGGATTACAGACATGTAGAGAGGGGAATGGCAGTTCATTCCCGAATTTACTACGAGTGATTAGGTTTCAAAAAGTACGTGGTAAAGAAAATTTCATACTACAACCTTGTGGATGTGTTGTTGTTAAACTATTTAAAAATTGTGTTTGTCTTTACTTTATTGCAAAATATATCACATCTACTTGCACACACTAAGTCCCATTGTAAGGAGTTCGCACGTATTTAACATAAATCGAACAACATCACAAATCAACATCAATGACTATGACATAGAACACACACTTATATCTATCAGAGGATGTTTGATGCAAGCACTAAAGTGAACTTAATATCAATAGATTAGTTTTTACTAAGTAGAAAGAAACAAATTTTTTGTCTTTTTATATTTAATCAAAAACAAATACCGATATATGGATAAAAAGCAATAGCATAAAGCCAATAAAATGTGAAACCCTAAATATACTTAATACACCCCTCAAGATGGTATGTTGAAATAACACCAATCTTGTTACATAGGAAAAGAGGCGAGATCGAGATGAGGTTTAGTGAAGAGCACGCAGTCGCTCACCAACGAAGACATGAACACGCAAATTTCAAACAATCGAACTCGAGTCAAGAACAAATGATAATCAATCTCAAGATATTTGATACTTAACAGCGACATGATTAGCTGAGAGATAAGTGGCACTAAGGTTATCCGAGAAGGCGTGGGCGGCAATCACATCGGTGCAAGAAGTTCGACAAACAAATGATTACACCCATCAGATCCGGCAAAGGCAGTCACAATTGCATTAACTCCTCACCTCAAGAGAAGAACGAGCAATAGTAAGGTCAGTCAGAGAACTCGTGAAATTGATTAGCACCATGAAACAAGAAAAGCCTTATGGGAGGCACATCATCTAGGTTAATGCCCACCCGTATAAGAGAAACCATGCAATGTCGCGCGTGTCTATAAGAAGCCAATATGTATGGATCTCGTATATTAAGATAATAAAGCAACGTTAATTTCTCCCATCGGTGCCTTGATGGCTGTCCATAAATCGGGAGAGTTTATTCATAGTAAAGGAAATATTCCATGAAGTCATCCAAAGATGTCGAGGCCACCAACTAATTGGATGGCATGGTAAGGCTTTTAATGGCTGTGAAACCATCTATAGTAGTAAGAGAAGTACTGATAGAAAGCGAGGTGGAGATAGGTTTGGAGTCAAGAATGTTATGTTTGTTCAGAAGATCAATAACATACTTTCGCTGAGATAGTAGAAGACTTGTCGAAGTGTCCAAAACCTCAGCTCCACAGAAGAAAGATAGCACCCCCAAGATCCTTTATGGAGAATTTAGAGTCAAGTTGTCGGATAATATTGTGGACAAGGGAGGGGTCACTGCCTATAATAATCAAATCGTCAACATAACCAGAAATAGACGAAATGAGACATCACAGAGTAAACAAAGAGGGACGATGTGGACAGTTAGATATACTTGTTATAGTACAACAAAAATAATATAGTAGTGAAAATCATCAGCATGAAATAAGTGAGGTCCAAACATAAAAAAAAATGACATCAAGAGGAGAAGAAGAGGTAATGCTTGATTTTGCAAAAGGTGACTTGTGGCTCTTATTAATATTGCAGGAGGTACAAGAAAATGAGCATAAATGGTCCTCGGGAAAGGAAATATTTAGAACACTAAGAAATTTGTGAAAAATATGTAAAGACGGATGACCTAGACGATTATACCACATGGAGATAGCGGAGAACGAGGACTGAACTGAAGAAGACAGAGCTAGGGTGGAAGATCGAAGAGGGACCGACTTTGGCCAGTAATAGACACCGTCTCTACGCTGTTTGTGAACTAAAGTGACCTTATGTGACAATCCTGCACCTGAAAGAAAAAGTAAAAAAATAAGACATTAATAGGGATATCGACACAAAGGGCAGAGACTGGAATGAGGTTTTTAGACATTGCAGCCATATGTAACACATTGGTAAATAGTAAAGGGTCAGGGAAAGAGGTAAGTGGCGTAAGGAGCCGTTGTTAGCTATGGGAGCAACCTGTACCATCACCACAAGAACACGATCGCAGGCTGTATGGCTTATGAAGGGCCAAGGTAGCAAGATCCGTGGTCACATGGTGAGAGGTGCTCGAATCAACGACCCAATTCGAAGAATTATCAAGGTTGGAATAATGGATTGTAAAGGGCATGTGGTGCACTGGTCGCAGGAGCCCGTGCAGGGGCGTAATGAAAGAGTTGCAAGTGTCGGTTAATTAAATAACCGCACTACCTAGCGCAGAGTTTCGATTAGCTACCACAAATATGACAACGCCCGAGGTAAAGGACTATGCCCGAAAGCTAGGCTCTAGAGTCGATGCCGAAGAGAAGAGAGAGCTAGTCAAGACGGGCGGGAGGTGTCAGGTAAGGCCATGACTGTTGAGATCGACCATGGTGTCGTCTACCACTAAGAAACCGACCGATTTACGCAATGGCGGCTAGACGAAATAACCAAGGCAAAGGGCGGTGAGTGGAGGCTGGGCCGTACGGGCGGAACCAAAATTTTCATTCGTGGGCCCATAATCCAAGTAGCGTCAGCACCCTCAAAGTAACTACAGAGCGCCCGAGCTTCAGAAGGCATGAGATATGTTTGAGTAGACCAGGCCAAGGCCATTCATGACACGGATAGAGAGCTCATCAAAGTCAACCGAGACATTCATAAGGGTAAGAGAGTCAATATTGTTTTTGACATCTAGCATATACTCGGTAATAGTCTGATTGCCTTGTTGAGGACTACAAGAATCTGGCAATGGGTCATGATCTGGTCGAGCGAAGGAGAGGCATGCGTCTTTTCGAGAATAGTCCATGCATCATGAGATGTGGTGGTGGTAGAGATAAACTGTACTAGAGTGGCAAATACGAACCCAACAATTGCATCAGAACAATTGGTCTCTTCGGCCGGTAAAATGGTTCTGACCAGGAGTGGATGCGAGATTGTGCGTAGAGTTATCAATGCCAAAGGACACGACTTTGAGCCATCAACGAAGCCAAGTAAATCATACCCGAATAGAAGAGATGTGAATTGGAGCCACCACGCGGAATAATTTGTGGTTGTGAGTTTTAGCTAGTGGTACCTGAGCATTAACATTGATAACAATTAAATTCTGAGATGTATTAGTCCCGTCTACCGACCGTCTGACACATGGATGAGGAGGCACGGCTTAGTGGTAGAAGAAGACTCTGTCACCATTGAAACTATTAATGTGCATAAGGTTCACTTTATCATGATGTGGCAGAGGCGACGACTAAGGTTTGCTATTAGTTTCAGTGCTCGATACCATATTATGAAAGAGACTATTTTATTATTTGAGAGTCGAGGTATATATATATATACTCAATGTAAGGGACAAAAGGTAATAGCATAAAGCCAATAAAAGGAAACCCTAAATATACTCTAATACCTAAGACTTTTTTCAGAAAGGTTACCAGATCATAAAGCCGGAGGACAGTGAGAGCCTTATACAGACGTAGGTCGGCAGACATGCAAAGACTGCCAACTTTCCATGTATTAAAAATCGACCTCCAAAGGCGTACACAAACTCTCCAATGATCATTGACCAAGAAGATATGATAAATGCCCTTATCAAGCCCAAACCCCAAGTCCATTTTGACCACAAATAAATTTCCAAGACAAAAAACAAATGAAGCAAGAAATTGAGAAGCAGACAAACTACACAACCATGTTCTTGAGTTGCGCTTGTAAAAACATTTGGAGGGTCGAGCCGAACACAAAGCAGTAGAGAATGGGAATGAACCATAGACCAAAACTTTGAGCAACCATTCCTATGTCATCTTCCTGGCCGAGGAATTTGAGTATGAGAGTAGCAAAGATGAACAAAGCAACATAATTGTGGCAATAGTAACATCGAATAAGCCATGATGTCTCGCAAGTATACCCATCATATGATATTGCTTTACTCCAAATGCTTGCCCACAAAGAGTTTCAGTTGCACTTGACATGCCTATCTGCAAAAGAAACAACCACAAGAAAGAAAAGAAAAAATATATATAAGAAAATCAAGACTCGACTTCCATGCGCTGCAAAACATATAGGTCATGGCTCAAGTCCCTAATATGGTAGAGAAAGGAAAAATACTATAAAAATCATTTTCCGAAGTCTCAATGACATGGAAAATATAAAGGAAAGGAAATTATAAAGAGTAATATTATAATATTCTTCCAACTACTTTTTAAAAAATAATGAGGAAATAAGAGAGAAATGAGGAAAAGTTACTATAATCTATGTAATATATGATTCCCAATCATATATACATATTTTTATATTATAAAAATATGAAATAAAATAAAAATTATTTATTAAATTACTTTAAAGAAAAACATAAATAAATTCTTTATTTTTTCCTTTCAAATTTTCATGCATAACTCCGAAATAAGGGATCAAGAGTTATGACAAAGGATTCAAGAAATGTTGTACCAAATGGTGCGACACTGTCATAAGTACTACAACCAGTTCTATTATGTTATGCAATATGCTGCATCAATTTGTGATAGACCTGCTAAAGTAATGTAATTCAAAGAGATATGAAATCACCTGTATAAACTCACACACAAAGGAAAAAAATAGAGATTAGTCACACGGTTGGACAAAAGCCTACCTTCGCGGGGCTGAGCCCAAATGCAAGGAATTCCACTATATATCAATTGAGGTTATACGCTTCGTCTTTATGTATTAAGTGCCCCTTTCATACAACATCTTCTCCTAACTCTCTCATAATGAAACATGGAAACAAGCTCCCTTTATTCACATATATCGACATCTGGACTCCTACACACCCACACATTCCTTCTCAATAAAGAGCATCAACACTACTCATCATCAAGACTTAGAGCAGTATATTATGCAGCAGCTACCTTCACGTGTGAATAGCTCCTCCAACAAATCTCCTTTGTGTGTGCTCTCCCATGCAAAAGAGAAATGTCTCTATAGCCTTTTTAAGTGGCTCCTTGAAGATATTATCTCAATATTCTGTGACTTTATGTTTCCTAATATGTCTCAACAAGCCAATTGGAATATTTTTATTTCTTTCCAGGCTTATCATAATAGAATATTTACTTTCCTTGAAATCTCACACAAAGTAATATCTAATTTAATTTGATTGAAAAATATTGCCTAATATTCTTCTCTAACCTTCCTTGTTTATTACACCGAATATTGACTCTTGATTTGGATAATATTGACTCCAAAATCGAATTTGACTTAATATAGTAAGTTGTGTCGTACAACATGATGCATCAACTTGTGTGACATCAGCTGTGATAATAGGTTCTGCTACTGGAAATATGCGATTGATTTTTTCCTAAGATTATAACAAGAAATATCTCCAACAGAACCAAACAAAAGAAAATTTATATATTACTTTAGTTACCTTTTTATTTCTTTCCATTTTCCTTTTAATTTTCTTTGTTGTTCCTGTGTTCGTTCAAAACCGTAAACGTAAAAACAAACCTCGGGGCGTAGAGTACAAAAACAAACAAATGAGAATAAGTCGAATTCGAGCCTAACGATAACAAGCCAAGGCCCTTAAGACGAATTTGGCCCCTCAACTTGTACCGAGGATAATGGACAATCGTTTCCCAGGATAGAACGGATCTCGTTCCTCCGAAGTGGTACGGATCGGAGGACCCCGACGAACTCAACTTGCAGAACAATCGCACGAAATGAAATGATATGCAGAGAAGTGAGGAGAATATTTGTTATCTTAAAATGGGAAAACGGGAAAGATAAATAACTTGGTATTCCTATGAAATTGCATATGTCGGTTCAGTGCTGTATGAACCAAGCAAAGTGTCTCGCTCGATGAGGGACACATCTTTTTCATTCATTTTGGCGGAATTTGTGTTCCCAACATTCTTCTTTTTCCTGTCGCATTTTGGGGAACTAAAACATAGCCTTAGTTTTTGTGGAACATCATACACAAGCAAGGACCAAGAAGTATAAGCAAGAAGCTTACCAGTATCCCACAGTTAAAGCGCAAAAGGATGGTTTGGTGTAAGAGAGCGCGCAGATCTTAGTTGGCTAACGTACCAACAAATGACTGTGTCACAATCACCATCCCAAAGTATGTAAACTCTAGATAGCATAGCTAAAATGCGATCCTCCATGTCTTCTTTGTTTCTTCCCAGATCTCTCCACTTCAAATCAGTGGGGCCTTCGCCTCTGACCTGAGAAGCACTCTTCTATGTTGTTATCCATTATCCTATCATAATTAAGAACAAGATGAAAAATGGAAGATAATAGGTAAGAATCATGCTTCAAACTTCTATCTGGTCTAAAGTTGCCTTCTGTATATCGATCGACTCAGGTTTCGGAACTGTAATGATCTCAATGTATCGATTTAGTATAATTAAATTGATCACCAGCATCATGAGGTGCTTGCTTTGCTAGAGAGGATCTAGACTCCCGTCTCGAGGCTCCTATTTAGAAATCATGCTAGACTAGCAATTTCATCACTTCCAAAATGCTTAAATCTTTAGGGCAATTTACTTCCATAACCAAACACTTCAAGTGTTTTTAGGATAAAGAAAAAGGTGTTTTGTAATACTTTTGAAAAACCTTTTGAAACCTTAAAAAAAAACACTTTACTGTTTTTTTGAGAATCACTTGGAAAATGTTTTTTTGAGAAGCATTTGGATATTGTTTAAAAAAAAAAACACTTTAAAAGTTTATACTTATTCCAAAAATACTTATTTATTTATCCTTAAATATCTATTTATTTTTCCTTAACATAAGTATTTATTTTATTTAACAAATCTGAATAATATGATATACTTTTAAAAATTCAAATCTTTGTAAATATTTTTTAAAAATTTCCATAATCATAAAAATAATTAATATTTTAATATTAATACATTTATTCATTATAATCTAAATTTTTTTCATCTTTTGTAAATATTTTTTATAATTATACAAATAATTATTTTAAGTTTTTTTTAATACAAATGTTTATGTATGTTAATTTACTAATTTAAATATTTTAAAAAATGTTTATGATCATAAAATTAATCATTTATGTTTTATTAATACAAATATTTATACATGTTTATTCATTAATTAAAATCTTTTTGTAATTAAAATTTTTATAATCATAAAAATAGTTATTTTAGGTTATATATATATATATATATATATATATATATATATATATATATATATATATATATATATATATATTGAAATATTGTTGAAAATGGAGGGAAGAAAGAAAGAAAAAGAAAAAAGTTAAGAACCTGAGGTTGGAACCCGAGATGAAATGGAGATTTGAAGCTGAAGGCTGGCCAGAGACGAACTAAGATGCTGTTGTGGAATAAAGGAAGGAAGAAGAAGGGGGAGGAAATAATGAGAAACAAGAATCTATTCATGAAGATCTGAACCTTAAAACTGTTGCAGAATTGATTGAAGTGACTATAAAAGCATTTATTATATTCTCTTTTTGTTATGATCTTTGACACAACGAAAGAATACGAAAATAAAGAAAAACATGATATTTATATGAATACTTTTAAAATATTTTATTACTATGAAAAAAATACTTTTACGGAAAAAATTATGAATAAAAAAGAAAACTTCACTATGAAACTGAGAGAGAATTATAAAGTACAATAGAATAGGAAATCAACACTAATATATTGATACGATGAAAATACCCAAACAGAAATATTCATACCCTAATATGTTTTAAAATATTTTATTACTTTTTATCCATTTTTTGGGTTATGAATATTTTCTTTATACTATTGTTGCAAGTCTATGAGTATTGAAGAAAGAGTCTTGCCTTTCACTCTCTAAGCTCCTTCTCAAGGAAGGCAGAGAAGGAAATTTCACATCTGGTAATCTCTAATTGGGGAGAGAAAGAGAGAGAGAGATAGAGATGAGAGAGACTACCCACTTACACAAATTAAAGAATCATAAAAAGGATGACACTTTGAAAGTTATACTTCCAATATAACTTTCCACATTCGATTCTAGCTCCTTCACAATTTGAATTTTAAAATTTCAATTTCTTCACTATTATTGATATGCTTTTAATTATTATTACTAAACAGATTTTATTAATTGTTAAAATAAGATTTTATAGTTTTAATTTTTTTTGATTTTCCATTCATATTATTTTGATATCACATTATATTTAATTAATTCATAAAAGTTTATATTCATTTTTGAATTCCACTATAATGTATTATAGTTTTTCAAAGGCTTTTGTTTTTGTTATAATTTTAAAATATAAAATTTAAAATTATTTAATCTTTATATAATAATGCAATAAAATAAAGCACGTTTCAGTAAATCAAAAAAGGAAAAAAGGAAAAAGAAAAAAGAAAAAGCAAAGTGTTATCTTCAACCCTTGTAAAACCCGAGGAAATTCAAATTTCCTGAGAAAAGGTAAAACGGTAATTTCGGTTGAAGATCCGGAATTTTTCTAGATATCGGATTACGAAACGGACCTCGCCGTTGAATTCGTCTCACGAAATTTAACTACCAAGTCGAATTTCGCTGAATTCCAAGATAGTTAGAATTTCACGTTTTTCGAGACACCGAGGCATCGAGGCATAGGACACTTGGCACTTGAAGAGTGGCTCACAGTGCGCCGCCACATGTCAAGTGGAACATGTCTCAAACAAAGGGCTCAAGTGGGACCCCAGAGGTGATTGGCGGTAAACCACTGGGTAAGAATCCAAAGTAGATGGATAAAGGGACAAGGTAATCCAAAGGAGCTAATGAGAGGCTGACAAGTGGCATGAGTGGACATCCCACTTGGCCCATCTTGGACCAAATGGTGGGATGGGGAGAAGAAAAAGAAAAGGGAACAAAAAAAGAAAAAGAAAAAGAGAGAGTTGTAGAGAGAGAAACTCTACATTCTCTCTAAATTTTCAGACGATCGGACCGGTGATTTTAGGCAGAGCAAGAGGGAAAGTTCATCCTTGCGGCAAGAGCTTCGCACCGAGACCAAAATCGATGAGTTTTGACAAACTCCAAGAGGTAAGGGTTTTCTCCTACTCGGTTATTCTTGTCTAAAAAGCCATGATAATGGTTTGGGAGTTATGAGGCAAATTGGTTGGTATCTAAAATCCAAGAAATGGGACCGAATGTGTTGATGAGGGGGATCTATCCTGACAGTCCACTGTTCAGATGGGATTCATTTTGCACAAATTAACTGATTTCGACTGAAATTGTCCATGTGAAATTGCTTACATGTTATTGCTTGATTATGAATGCATGTTTGATGTGTGGAGAATGAGATTGTTGATGGCAAGCAATTGACGTAGTTAACATGATTGTTTGAATTATATGAAATATAATTATGCATTTAACCATGAGAATTGAATATGTGAATTGGCATGATTGCATTTATAGGCATGTAGCATTGCATCGAAGTCGGGTGCGAGAGAGAATTGTGATGTTGACCCACCATTCTTGGTGAATGGGTGATGGGCCTTGAATGAGACAACGCCCAAGGTCCATAATTGAAACAGAAATAAATAATAATAAAATCACATGTGTCATCGAAAGAAGTTGGGGTAGATCCCCCCCAGGGTGAAAGTCCCAATTCCCATGCCGTTAGACATGATCTCCGGTGGTGAAAGTCCGTAAAAATGTAGGAAGACGTACGTCGATCCTACGGTGTGACCCCAAAAAGACGTGGCCCATAAATAAATAAATAAACACACGGAATTTGACAATGATTCAAATGTGTATTGGAGGTTGGTCCAATGAGTGAGTCACTGAGTGGAACACTAATGACTATTTTTCACACTTGGTAGGGCATGTGTAAAGGAGTCGGTCGGGACTCGGGGTATGTCATGAGTGGTTTCATCTCATGCATGATATAAAGCATTTCATGTGTAAATTGCAAATTGTATGGAATGTGGATGATCAGGAGGTGCCATTGCACGCGCATTTTAGAGTGGAGTAGTTCAGAGAGCACCACCACCGTATTATATCGCGCCCCCCGGATCCCCAGCAAAATGAGATGTTCCAGTTGTTGACGTCCAGCTAGAGTCATTATAATAAAAGTTCACATATGGCTTTTGATTTTATATTTTGTAAAACATGTGAAGGAAATATCTGATTGATACATGTTTGTATAGAAGTGTAGTTAACTCTTGGAAATTATTGTAATATAATTGGTTATATTTTGGTAATATGGATGTAAGGCTCGACGGCTATTCTTACTTAAGTGTTCGAAGTCTGCAGAGAGATTAATCATTTCGTAGCATCGGGGACATTCAATGACTACATGTATTCCGCGAGTTGATGGATTGTCAACGGACCCCTGGGTTTGGGGCGTCACAACCTTAGTCACGACAGCCAACTACCATGGGCCACTGCCACTGATTATTGGTGGTGGTCGCCGTTGTCGGGATTTTTTATTTATTAATATATAGTTTTTTTTAAAATACCATACATGTATTTTAAAATAATTCAAATTCTACACTCATTATCAAAAACAATTATAATCAAGTCGACCGAAAAAAATAAGACTTCTATCATTTTTCAATAAAACTGCGTTTCTAGAAACACAAGACTTTATCATTTTATATCACAACTTCATTATTTTATACGTCTTATTTTTTATATTGAAATTGTGTCTTGAAGACACGTACAATTTTATTATTTTACACTAAAATCATATCTTGAAGGCACAACATCCGCATGGAATTAATTGCATTAAATTTGAAGCCTCAACCTTAAAGATAAGAGCAAAGGGAAGTAAAGGAAGGGGGTAAAGAAGCTACAAATACATAATCTCAAAAGAAACTGAATAAACCGGAAGGTACTAGTTGTTTTCTTTGTGGAGCTAAAGGGCATAAGAAGTAGCAATACACTAATCACACTCATGTCGTGCTGAGAAATGTATGCTTCTTAATTTACTTTGTTCAAAGGTTAATTTAATTATGGCTCCTATATACACATGCATGGTGGATAGATTTCGGTGCAATAACTTACATCGGTGTGTTTATTCAGGGTTACCTGAACTGCCAAAAGCAAAGTGATGGTAAAAGATACATTTATGTGGATGATGACAAACCAGCTCAAGTTGAAGCAATATGAAAATTTTAGATTATCATTAAAGATTGTATTTTATTTGGATCTTGATGAGATATTGATTATACCATCTTTTAGATGAAATTTGATTACTATTTATGCTTTGAGCAAATTAGGTTATTTTTGTTCATTCGGGAATAGAATTTTTTTTTGTTTTGTGATTCAAAATTGGTTGGTTCTAGTTCCTTATCAGGGTATAATAATCTTTATTTAATTGATACAATTGTTTCATTTAATGAGTCCCTTCAATTAAGTACACGGGGTACTAAAAGAAAATTAACCCATGAGAATTTGGTTATGTTATGGTAATAAAAGATTAGGTCATATCCCCAAACAAAGAATAGAAAGATTTATGTCATATGAAATTTAGATTCCTCCTTAGATTTCACAAATTTTCAAGTTTGTGTTAGCTGGAAAGGGAAACAACTAATTAAAGGAGATTTGAAGCCACAAGACTTTGGACATCTTAGAATTTATACATAAGGATATTTATGGGCTTAGTCTTCACAAATGTTGAGTAGTCAACAATAACATTTTATAATGTTCATAAACGATTTCTTCAAATATGGTTGCATATATCTCATTCATGGAAAGCCACAGCCATTGGATGTGTTAAAAATTTTTAAGGATAAAGATGAGAACCAACTCAACAAAAGGATCA